>JASANC010002551.1:0-28098 GCA_030248135.1 Theristus sp. LFF4_11 | reverse complement strand
CGCACAAATTGTCAACACATAACGTTGCCTATACGGTATCACAATTTCTTCGGCCGATTTTGGCAATCCATGGCTCCATCAACTCAGCAGAGCATCCGGTGTTGTTTCGCGCTTGAACGTGGTTCGAATATGAAAACAAATAAATAAATTTATTTTGGTGACAAACGATTTTGATTAGGTATCAGTTTTTTTTTCTTTATTTCTTGCACAAATCAGCCGTCAGAATACGTTTAGCTGTTTTGCTGATTTCACATTTCCGCTCCGCACAGCCATGAAACATTTTCTCTAAAACATTTAATAAGAACGTTTAATAAGAAAGAAAATACAATGGCGTTAAAGTTTACAATATTACATGTTTTTTTTTCAATGGCGCATCATTTTTGGTTGCTGTGGTTCTTCTTGTCGCTGACGGCTGATAGTTCGCTTTCGAAAGTTCTTGAATCGATATCCCTTCAGCTGGTCACTCATCAATGGGAAACATCGTTGCGCCATCTCTACCCATGCGGCTTCCAACATCGGACTCCTAAAAATGGTTAGAATATTCATGATCTTTTCTTTGATTCTGCTTGTGCGACTCAATGCACTTGCAAAAGTACATACATGCAATCAATAGAAAAGAAAATCAATTTTCACGCTTGATGCTTTAATTCAAAATTGTTTTGAATATAAATGCTTAGCTTACGTTATTAAAAGTTATTAATACTTATACCTTACTTACTTTATTAACTTACACGGTATTGTATTTGCTCACCGGTACTCATTATTAAAGAAATTTTACAAAAATATCAACAATCATTCATTCTGAAAACCTTTTTGACCTTAAACCTTAATCGTGGCATCGTACCATCGGGAAACGCAACGTTTACAAAAATACGATCAGGGGGGCGTGAATGGACCTTAAAAATGTTTCCACTCAAGTAAAAGTCGTATCCATCCACTGATGATATTCCTGCAAAGTAGAATTGAAAATGCCTCCTGATCGTCTGTCTGAATGAATAAGAACAAAGCAGCTTCGAAGCCCGTTGCGGAACTGCGTGAACGGGCAAACTTCGAACCACTAAAATTGACTCCAGAGGCGGCGTCCCAAGCCCCGCCGATGGGTGTATGATGGGCACTTAATGACAGAGACAAACTCGATGGGAACCTTACTCGACGGCGTTCTGTGCTCTTTTCTGGGCTTTGACTTGAAACATTGCCTAATAAAATTACCGTTCTGTTCACCAAGTGTATGGACAATACCTAGTGTGCACAATGTTTCTTTAAACCGGACACCGTTTTAACCGAATGTGCTGAGCCCGCATTAGAAGTAAGAACGGGATATCGGATCGAAAAAAATGCACCGACACATTTCACCGAAAAATGGGCCTTTCTATTCCCCGCAGCGACCAAAAACCCGATTCCGGTGTTCATTCATCGTTCCGGTTGAGAGTTTCGACTGAAAAGTGTCAGGTTTACAAAGAAATATACCGTACTTTTTGTCCAACGGATGGCGGTCGAAGGCGGCATGCCGCAGTAGCATGTGTGTTCGCACATGGGCCGACTCCGTGCTATTGTAGGTGCAGTGCGTGCATTGGAACTGCTTCAGCGGGTAGTGACGCTTCGCATGATTCAGCAGCGCCGACAGCGGTTTCTTCAAGTTGACAATCGTCGCGCACTGTTGACACCGACGCAACTCCGCCAGTGCACTGCTCGCGCTCGTATAGGCGGTGCCAGCCGCAATGCCAAACGCTCCGACTTCCCAGTGTGATGTGTTGTGTCGTGCGATGTCTAGCATGGACGCATCAAAACGATGATCGAGAAGCACACCTGGGGAATTAGGAAAAACAGTGGAATTATAGAGACACTGCGATGGGGGATCGTTTGCTGAAATTGTGCTTGGTGAAAAACAAATACACACACCGAATTTACCAACGCAGTTACTTACTGCGCAGAACTGACAACAAAATATACAACATCTATTTTCATTGTTTGATAGTGGGAGAAATCAAATTGTGGGGTTGCAAGACAATTGTTTTTGGTAACATGTACCTCTGCCATTTATTCCCAACGTCGAAGCCAAATATTGTGAGCTGTAACTGATGGTCGTTGTCGGTTCCGGTTGAATTGTGACGGTCGGTCCAGGTGAAATCAAACTACTCGTGGTAAATTGCGTAACGGTTGGCAGGTCAATCGCAGTTGATGGCGAATATGGATGATGTAACGGAGAAGTTGGCGACAGTTCATAGTTGACAGGGATTAACGAGTCATTGGAACGAGCTTGCGGTTGCACAGCTGCAACAACAGGCAGCGACAGCCCAGTCGCACTGCTGTCGACCAGTGCAAAGCTGGACGACAGGTCAAATTGGCTCCACCAATCGTGGCAGTTTACCCACAATGGTAGTGAATGAATTGAACTGACGCTGAACGTGCTGCCAGTTCCTGAATCAATCAATCAATCAATCAATCAATCCGTCAATAAATTAATCAACCAATCAATCAATCAATCAATCAATCAATCAATCAATCAATCAATCAATCAATCAATCAATCAATCAATCAATCAATCAAACAATCAATCAATCACTCAATCAATCAATCAATCAATAATGAATCAATGAATGAATAAATCAATTAAACAAACAAACAAACAAACAAATAAACAAACAACAAACAAACAAACAAACAAACAAACAAACAAACAAACAAAACAAACAAACAAACAAGCAAACAAACAAACAAACAAACAAACAAACAAGCAAACAAACAAACAAACAAAACTCACTCACTCACTCACTCACTCACTCACTCACTCACTCACTCACTCACTCACTCACTCACTCACTCACTCACTCACTCACTCACTCACTCACTCACTCACTCACTCACTCACTCACTCACTCACTCACTCACTCACTCACTCACTCACTCACTCACTCACTCACTCACTCACTCACTCACTCACTCACTCACTCACTCACTCACTCACTCACTCACTCACTCACTCACTCACTCACTCACTCACTCACTCACTCACTCACTCACTCACTCACTCACTCACTCACTCACTCACTCACTCACTCACTCACTCTCTCACTCTCTCACTCTCTCACTCACTCACTCACTCACTCACTCACTCACTCACTCACTCACTCACTCACTCACTCACTCACTCACTCACTCACTCACTCACTCACTCACTCACTCACTCACTCACTCACTCACTCACTCGCTCACTCACTCACTCACTCACTCACTCACTCACTCGCACGCTCGCACGCTCGCACGCAGGCACGCTCGCACTCACGTATTGGACGTATTCAATTCAAACACTATTTATTTTTTGTCCGTACGCACAGACGTTATTCTGAATCCCGTGCGCAAACTAATCATGTCCGTAATGCATTAAGATAGCACACACAACACGATTTCTAATTAGCGTGGCCATTTTTCAAGTGTCGTGTCCGTGCGTACGCACAAAAAATGTATTGCTAAATATTACTTACTACAGTCGAACTCACTAAAATGTGGAATCAACTGATTGGTCGACCGAGCGGAGGCTGCTCACACTCCGCACCGTTCTTTTTTCGTGGATTTGGATTTTATTGAAACGTGTTTCTTTTGAATCAGTGTGAATATACAGTGTGTTCGACTGTATATACGCAATATACCTGGTGTCAGCTGATTTGTGGTCCCTCGGAGCATCATCGGTTCGCCATAATTTTTGTTTGCCGGTTGAGTGCACTAGTGATTAACCAACGATGCCGCTGATTGATCAAGGTTTAAAAAAATTGAAATGAGGACGAAAACTGAGGGTGGTAATAGCATCGGCTATGCTTTCTTGCATTATTTTATGCGATAAAAACAACAAAAAAACGCCTTTGTTAAAGTTGTCCAAGCCGCCGAACACGATTCTTGAGAACACACGTACATACAGTATATTTCAACTGCTGACTTTGTGTGCAGATATGCACGAACATTTGTATGGCTTGCAACTTGCGCAGCTGAAAAGTGTTTATGTCGATGTCCCTACTGCTACTGTGATAATTAATTTTAGCGCCTTTACAGTAAAATTGCAAGTGCAGAAAACAGTAAACACTGGAATAAATTCGATGGTTGGTTGTACGGAAGAAATCCTGGCACGAACCACGATCTGATTTGAACTTTTCCCGGATTGTGATTCGCAGTAAAAGACGCATACCGTAAAGTCTTGAACATGTGGTTCCTCCCACCTATCAGATATAAGACCCCCACCCACAAGTGGGCGGAGTGTCACACGGCGGGAAACTAAAAATTCAAATTTTTGTCTTGATCGAAACCTCACCCCGTTTATAAGGCCTGAACTTCCTAATCTTCGCTTTATAAGACCTCCTCCCACTTATATGGTTGTCACACAAAATTCCATGTTTTTTTAGAAATTTTTCATTTTCAAATTCTTATAAAAAGACTTTATATGCACGACTTTATTTTTTATTAAAATTTTTTTAGCGATGATTACGTACCGTATTGAAATACAATCAAATCAAGTGTGTAGAAAGAACCTGTGCTCTCGAACTCGCAGTGTTGCTTTTTGACATTTGGGTAGCTGATTTCTGTGTCTGAGTGCGGCATCAAAATGAAAGCGCTATAAAATATCAGATAAAATTAACACCGTAATCACAGGTATCTGTTTATACAATTCCAAATCAATATTGGACGACCATGAGTTCGTGCTTACTTAATTGAAGAATCCGATTGTCTCAGCTTCTGTTCTTGTCAACTATAACGAAAATTTTTTCGCGGCTCCAAACACAACTTTGGATGTTCTGTTTGTGTGCACAGAACTAAGTTTGTGGCTTACATTATGCAGAGCAGCGAGAAAGTTTGAAAAACGCGCGCGAGGGGATAACGTCTCATATTATGCGTGATGCGCTGTCCGCTCGCTGTGCTCGCTCGCGCATCCGCACGATTTGCATTGCACGTGGCTTCGATTATCTCTTGGTCTTACTCAAGTAATACAATAAGACAAGAGAAAGGTACGAAATATGCTGCGCGCAGATGCAATTTTGTGTAACACACTTCCTTCTATGCGGGTTAATGTACGATTGCGACATGAAAAAGTTGCGGCCTGTTTAATTACGGCCAAATAATTGCTGCCTAAACATTCGTAGCCCGTACAATCACCGCCTAGACAATTATCGTTGCGAAGCCTAAAACAAACACAGCATAGCGAATTATATTATTCACAGCTTGTGAACCCAAAGGAAAAATCGACACTCTCAACTCTAAATTATAGGCTATCAGCTGATTGGTTGGTAATCACGAGATGCATGCGTTTTGTGCAGACATTGCTGCGGAGCTGGAGCTGCTGGAGTCTGTCCTCCACGAGATGTACGGCCGCTGAGGCCCCCCAAAGTCACATGCACGATGCACCCCCAATCTGTATCTACGGTATCTATATCTGGAAAATTTGCTCCAGCTATCTACATAGTAAAAAACGTGGTTGGGATCAAGGATCAGCTCTAGCTCCGGTTTAGCTTTGTAGTTTTACGCAAAAACAAAAAAATTGAATAAGAAACAAAAATGACGATTTTTCTAAATTCGAAAAATTTGGTTCCTCTGATATGCTCTGAATTTCTGAAAACCTCATTTTGTCACAATTTTCGGAAAGTTCAACAATTTTTTTTGACATTACCATGTGAAGCCGTCAGCAGTCGATTTCGGACCGTTTTACCGATTGATTTTAAAATTTTTTCAATATCTTTAAAAATAACAAAAATGGCGATTTCTGTTTTTTTAAACAACCATAGTTGGGGCCATAGTTGCGAGTTGCGACAAAACGTTCATTGATCATTCCTATATTTTTTGTTTATTTAAAAAAATGCAGACGGGCACGCTCGTCACGCATGCCACGCACAACGAGCAAATTTTCGAAGGGGGGGGTGTCGTCACGTGGGGGGGGTGCCGAAAATTTTTCAGTGGGGGGTGTCAGTCATGGTACAGTGACACCCCCCAGGCGTGGGCCATGGGGGGGTGCACTATTGTAGAAAATTTTCTGGGGGGGTGCACACCCCCCACCCCACCCATGAGATTTTTTCGCTTAAATTTTGAAGGAAAAACGTTAAATTTTGCTGCAAAATCTTTGAAATTACAATGAAGAATGTCAAGTTATCATATATTTAGCTTATATTATGGACTTTAAAGACAAAAAATCATGATTTTTGAGCAAAAATTCATGATTTTTGGGTGGCCCGAGAAAATTTTGGGGGGTGTCACTGTTGCTTAGGTCCATCTAGGGGGGGGGGTGGGGGGTGTCTAGCAAATTTCGAGGGGGGGGTGTGGATGGTCCAGTGTCAGGTTTTGGGGGGTGGGTACCGTGGGTGCCGCGTGACCCCCCCCCCCACGCGGAGGTCTCGGGTGCTCTGGGGGACCCCCACCCCCCCTCGTCTTCGGTACTGGTAGGATTCGAAAAAAATAAAAATCCCAATTTTTTTAATTAAAAAAAATTTAAAAAAAATTTTAATGAAATTTTTTTAATTAATTAATTTTTTTTCAAAATGCCGGTAGCGAAAGTGCGAGGGGCAGTAGCGAAAGCGGGACCTCGGGTGAGGGGGGGGGGGTGTTTGCCTAATTTTAGAGGGGGGGGGGGGGCAGGTGCCTTCTCGGGGAGGGGGGGGGGCAGTACCGAAGGCGAAAGCAAATTTTCGAGGGGGGGGGGGGTGTCGTCACGTGGGGGGGGGTGCCGAAAATTTTTCAGTGGGGGGGGGGTGTCAGTCATGGTACAGTGACACCCCCCCCCCCAGGCGTGGGCCATGGGGGGTGCACTATTGTAGAAAATTTTCTGGGGGGGTGCACACCCCCCACCCCACCCATGAGATTTTTTCGCTTAAATTTTGAAGGAAAAACGCTAAATTTTGCTGCAAAATCTTTGAAATTACGATAAAGAATGTCAAGTTATCATATATTTAGCTTATATTATAGACTTTAAAGACAAAAAATCATGATTTTTGAGCAAAAATTTATGATTTTTGGGTGGTCCGAGAAAATTTTTGGGGGGTGTCACTGTTACTTAGGTCCATCTAGGGGGGGGGGGTGTGGATGGTCCAGTGTCAGGGTTTGGGGGGTGGGTGTCGCGGGAACCCCCCGGGTGCACGGGCAGCAAATTTTCTTGAGGGGGGGGGCATAGTTGTTCCAGAGCCGAGGGGTTGGGGGGGGCGATATAGATAGCTGGAGCAAATTTTCCAGATAGATAGATAGCTGGAAAATTTTGGGGGGGGGCGCGGGGGGGGCCATGTGACTTTGGGGGGGGGCGGTCAAAAATTTGAAATTTGATAGATAGATAGCTAAAACGCTAAAAAGCTATAAAAACAGCAAAATAATGCTAAAAATACACCAAAAATCAAGTAAAAACGCGTATTTTACCTAAAATTAGCAAAATTTTCAAGAATTACGAGCAAAAATGGTCAATTTTGGTCAAAAATTGACTCATTTTATGTCTTCGAAGACAAAAATTTTCAGATAGATAGCTGGCTAAGAATTTTTTTCAGATAGATAATAGCTGAGCCGAAAAAAACTGTCTGATAGAGATAGATTCGAAAAATTTTTGGGGGGGGGCCGGCCCCCCCCCCAGGCCCCCCCGAGAACAAATATGGGGGGGGGTGCACTGGCAGAAAAATTTCGTGCGGGGGGGGGGTGCACGGGATCGCACGGGCAATACCAAATTTTTGCCTTAGAAAAACACAGAAATTCTTGTAAAATACAGAATATTTTGTGCAAACAAGCTGCTTGTTTGGTCAGAAACAACAAAATCTATGCAGGGACAGACACAAAGGTCAAGAAAAATGCAAAAATTACGGTATTTTACAAGAATTTCTGTGTTTTTAAGGCAAAAATTTGGTATTACCCGTGCGATCCCGTGCACCCCACCCCCCTCACAAAATTTTTCTGCCAGTGCACCCCCCCCCTCAAGAAAATTTGCTGCCCGTGCACCCCCCCCCCTCACCGAGAAGGCACCTGACCCCCCCCCCTCTAAAATTAGGCAAACACCCCCCCCCCTCACCCGAGGTCCCGCTTTCGCTACTGGTGTAGGTGTGTTGCAAGGAGACCGGGTAGCTGACCCCGATTTGGGGGGCGAGATTGCAGAACTGCAACGTGAAACCGGTAGCGGATTGCGTTCGAAAAATAACATTTCATCAGTTACCTTTTGCAGTTGCAAATCGACAACATCGTCAGTTAGTCTGCATATGCACTTAGTTTGGCAGTCACCTTGTCTTCATCGTATTTCACTTGACCCTTAGGCTTAGCACAAAAGCTTCTGCAAAATGATGCTTCACCAGTTCAGTTCGACACAGTTCACTGCACCGTTTTTTCAAAAAAATATAATTTTACATTTTATCAATATATTTTTGTTGCACTTTCGAAAAATTATGCCAAAATTGAGGTTTTCAGAGCATATTATGATATTAGAGGAAATTTTTTTGAATCAAAAAAAAATGGTTGGCCTGATTTATTAAAAACCGCTTCAGATAAAACACGCTCTGTCAAAAAAACTTTCAAAAGGTAGCAGACAAATGCTAATTAGAAGGAAAACGAAGAAAAGAAAGAAGGAAAGGAAAGGGAGCGATTTCGCTTTGTGATTGTGATAGGCTGGCGGTTGCGATCAGGGTTGTTATGTGTTTGATTCACTTTTTAAACTGTCGGCATTGCCGACTCAGCAAGCGTCAAAGTCCGTTGCTAAAGAAAACACAACAGTGTGTGGTGTGGTGCAAAACGGCGCGACGACGACCGATACAAACAAACCGATACCGATACACACATACACACAAACATTGATTGATTGATTTGAAACCACGCCGTCGCCATGCCGTGCCAGTAACGCCGCTTCAAGGAAGATAGAAATTTGCAAGTCATTTGATCAAGATATTGATATTGACCAGCTGTAATGGAGCTAGCCAAGGGTTTTTCTGTTGGATTCGTTGAACGAACGTTCGCTTTTGCGACCAGCGACGTAGTTCATAGTTCACAGTTTCAAATAAACTATGAACCATGAACTAGTTCGACAATTCACAAATTTTTTGTTCCCTTGCTTGCGCAGTATCCGTGCTCAGTACTTCATTACTGAATCTTCAACCAACGGCAATGGCTATGATGGTCGAGCGAGATCAACGTCGTCGTCAACAAGCGGCAAGTTTCCCCAACAATCAAAATCAATTTAAAAATTTTTTTGGCTGATTGAACTTGAAAAAACGTTCAAATTGTCGGAGGAAAATCTGAGGGCCAATAAAACTATGTGCATTCGAACAGCGCAGGCGTCTTCGGGAAGTCATGAAATATGGGGAATCAGCTGATAGGTTGGTGCTGGTCAGCTGGTGGTGGTGGTCACGTGATGCATGCTTTTCTGTCAATGTCAAAGAAATCTTTTTTTGGTTTTCGAACGCTTCTGTCGAAGAATTTCGATTCTCGCGGAAACGCTGCCAAAAAACAGCGAAAAACAAGCATACGCACAAAAACGAGCAGTGTTACGAGTTTGAGGGTCACAGTGGCGCCACCAGCATTGCTTGAGAGCATCGTTCGACTCAACATTGCGGTGTGCGCTCAACTTTGACGCGATCGTTGTTGGTCGGTTGGTTTTTCAAAATGGAGCCACACGCGTATTCTGAAGTTTGAAGGTACGTACGGATAGGGTTCGCAACGGGAAGAAAACTCCGTTTTTCCCAGGAAAACAGCCGACAACATTCAAAATTCTCAGCTAGGGATGGCACGGAATAGAAACCGTTTTTTGACCGGTTTCTTTTCACGCCAAAAATAAAAACCCGGTTTTTTTACCAATAGAAAATCTGAATTTTCAGTCGTCGAAACAAATTCAAAATTTCAGTCGTCGAATCCACCATTCTATTCTGTTATTCAGTTCTATTGCCTGTTGGTGGCTAGAACACCGTTGATTATTGTTCACAAAACCGACAAGAACAGGTTTTAGCCAGCTCTTCTTGCTCAATTGTGTGTTTGGCAAAATCCAGAGCAATATTCTGAAGCTGGAAAACCATTTTCGAGAAAAACGTCCTGGTTAAAAAACAGTTGTAAAACCGTAAAAATAAACCGGTTTCTTTTCAAAAAACGGTTTTTTCCCATATTTCTAAGATTTTCCAATGGTGCAGGAACGCGTCGACCGGCGTGATGGCCGTGGCACCATCGGAACCACCATAACGACTGTGCTTTGACACGAACTGGACGCGCGCTGTCGGGTGGCTCGTGCGCGTCGCTTCAGAGTAGGAATCAGCTTCGTTTTGCTGGTTTTCCAGGTCTGGGCAAAAAAATCAATGTGTCAAACAGTAAATAATGCAATGGATATTGCAATGGCCGATAGCTCGGTGTTTCGGTGCTTGCTTGGTTAGACTGCGTGACAGATACGGTGCGTGGTCGTTCATTTGTTGTCGATGCCTGGCATTTTGTTGCGACGTCCGTTCGCCAAAGTACGGCACCAGGCGACGAAACTCTTCAGCAAAGCGGCCGCCGTTGATGGCCTCGTTGCAAGCACTGAGCAACTCCTGTGGTTGGTTTATTATACTGCATCGTTTCATTGTGTTTGTTATTCAATATTAAGCTGATTTGAACTTTTTTCAAAACAAATCATCTGATGCGCTTGGCTTCTCTACGTCACTGGTCGTGGCAAGCAAGGAAGAGCAACATTGAAACAAAATATACTGTAAGTGTTTTCTCATTCAGTGGTTAGTTTTATCTAACATCTGTTGTTTAGAAACGGTTACCCGTGTTCAATGTGAAATTTTCAACCTATGTGTGCCCTAGCGTGGTCGTCGTCCATTCCAACCCGCTTCAATATAAATTGCTTCACTTCGAACCGCCCCGGCGGCCGCTCGGGCTGATCAGCCATGGCACGCTATCGCGGCAGAACATGTTCAGCCTTCAATTAACAGTGCCAATCAATCAACGAATCAATCACTCAAAGCAAACAAAGGTACAGTCAAAGTCTAAATTATAGGGTATCAGCTGATTGGGTGGTGGTCACGTGACGCATGCTTTCTGTGCAGGGATTGCTGTGGGAAGGCGGAGTTTGGTTTACACAGATGCATGCATCAAGACCACCAACAACCAATCAACTGATTCGGTATATTTTGGAGTTCGACTGCATGTTCGACAGATGCGGTAAACAAATTAAAACTTGCTCCGTTTAATTAGTTTCGTCACCTTGCCTTCTGACTATCAGCAATCAAAACTGAACCCTGAACCGATGCATACGACACATATTTTTTGACAACGCGCGTTTTCGGGTGTTGTGATCAGATTTATAATTGAAACAGTGAGCACAGACGATCCTTCATTGCAATATCGACACAAGGAACACGCCGATTTTTTGTGATAGTTTATTTTTATTGTACTTAGAAATCAATACACTTTTATTTTTATGCAAATTTGACTTGTTTCATCAGACCAATTTTATTGAAGGCAAAAAAAAACAGAACATAAATTTGTACATGCTGTCTTTTGAACATGTGTGTTCCTAATTCGATTCCAAAAAGTTTCTCTGATCAGAAATATGTTACGAAATATTACGTTTCACTGTGCCTGTGTAGTGTTGTCACTTGTCATTTATAAACGATTGTTCAAGTTTTGGCAAAAAAGGTCGGATTATGACGGCAATCGCAGTGTTAGAACCGGAACTCCTTTCATTTTGCTTTTCAATCAAATTAGCAATGCCCACCAAAACTTGAACAGGTCAAACAGGTATGAAACCGCTGTGTCGTGCACCAGTTGAGTGTCGTTTGGTGCAAAACGTTCACTGCAACTGCAAATCGAAATCACGTTACAAATGCCAATTATTATTGATGTATCACGTTGACCCATAGGCCATAGTTGTCAATTCAAAAAACAACATCCGTAGTTGTGTTCCCAAGTTTTAGTTGTCCAAAAAAATAAATCAGGTCAGGGTCAGGATTATTTCATTGAAGAAACCAGGAACAAATCAGAGCCCATTGCTGCCTTTGAGTGGCATGACATTGACATGACAATGCCACCTGTCGTTGTCAACTGCAACAACGTGAATGTCAGTCGACGACGACGATCACAAAAAATCAGTGGAGGCTTGATATCACAGAGGTTTTACGGTGAATTAGGATTAATTATCACTCGTTTTTGTGGTTGAAAACGGCTTGGACGCCCACTTCAGTGATCTGTGGGATTAAAAGCAAGCTCGAAGCAACGTCTATAAGATGGTAAGGTGTATTTCCAGCTTTCATTGGTTTCCGTTTTCCCTTCATTCTGTTTTTAATTCGTAACAGTTTCTTTCAGCATCAAAATGCTTTATTTTGCTCAAAAATTGCTTCGGTTATTGCTTCGTGCACGTGCTGCCTTCCGGTCTTGCAAGTGGGCGGAGTTTTGCGCATTGCGTGTGTGTGTGTGTGTGTGGAGCGTGAGCGCGCACGTTATTGGATCATGAGCAATGAGCAATGCCGATGCAGGTGCGCGTGCTTTTAATAAAGAAGCTTTTCGAAAAAAATCGGCATTTTTGTTTTTTTAATCACTTTTTTAAATTTTGATTTTTGTTTAACAACCCTCCCCCCCAAAAAAATTTTCCAGCTATCTGGAAAATTTGCTCCAGCTGTCTATATCGCCCCTCCCCCCAACTAGAGATGTAAGGGTCAAAAAAAAAATTTTTTAAATTTTTTTTAAAAAAGTAAAAAAAATGAGCATTTTTTTATATTTTTTTATTAAAAATTTTCGAAATTTTTTCTTTAATGTGCCCTGAAAATGCCGTTTTTGGCATAATTTTTCGAAAGTTCAACAAAAATTTTCTTTGACTTTACCTTGTCACTTAGTCTTCAACGCTGCAGGTGGTATTCTGGATTGATTTATCGACTGTTTTCAGCCTTGGTGAGTGATGATCGACTCGCGCATTGAAGTACTTGAGCGTCGCAAAGGCTAGTTCAACAAATTCCGATGTCGCTAAGGTGAGATAGAAGCAGAGAACTCACATTTACGCATCGTTTTTCAGGATCTCGAAAGGTCGAAATTGCACTGTCTGCCACTGCAAGCGTAACTTCGTTGGTTGCTCGTTGCTGTTTCGCCTCGTGTCGTCAGCATGATCACACCGGTTTGTTGTTGAACTTGTTTCCGTGTTATTTGAGGTGAATTGAGAGGCAAAACACGAGACGTGATGTCGTCGGTGGGAAAATGGGGTCGCCGAAACCAAGTCTGAAATTTTCACCCTCCTCCCATATGAGTGGGGGTCATATGGTAAGTCGGTGGCTCCTCAGATGGTGATATTCGGACTCCCTGAAAAATTCTGAACAACTTTCATTTAAAAAAAAATTAAAAAAAAATTTTTTTTTAAAAAGAAAAAAATAGATTTTTTTTTCTTGACATCTCTACCCCCAACCCCCGGCTCTGGAACAACTATGCTCCAGTGTGCGGTCTTTGGTATCGGTTCGGTATTTTGTCTTTGTGCCATGATTCCAGATCCAGAGAGAGAAACGGGCGAAAAAAAGGTAAAATATGATTGCATCTGTTGGCACGACGACATGGCCGGAAAACAAGTTCATTGAGGGCAATGCAAAACTCAGATACGACACCAAAACTGTGAGTTCACTTGGGGATGGGAGCGGCGCAGCAATGCGAGCGCAAGAAAAAAGTGCCGCCGTTTTTAGCGGAATTTCGTTCTCATTCTCAATTACTGAGTTGTTGTTGTTGTTTACATAAGAACACAGCGCACGTAAGCATTTGTGGTGCTGGAGCTCGAGCTGGTTGGCTGATCATGACGCGTCGGTGGCGTAGCGGTAGAACTTCGGCCTACAGTTCTGTTGGTACCGGGTTCGAACCTCGCTGTGGACAAGACATACTCGTGGAAGAGTGACCAACGAACATCTAATGGTCCATTCCCTCCTGAGCCGAGGGTAAAATTGGGCTCGGGGCAGTATTGCCCGTCTCCGCCGGAGTTTGGTACCTTCGGGTTTCCGGAACCGGCGCGCGTATAATTAAATAAAAAAAAATAAAAATCATTCAACTTGAGCGAGCTACACAAAAGATCCAGAGCGGTGATTCCACCCGACGAATCATTAACGAAAAAACCTGAGTAGATTGTGTTGGTTGGTGTAAACGTAAACTGTAAATTAAGCTGACGACATCAATGTAAATCGTGTTGATCAATGCAAAAGCAATGAAAATGTAAATTACGATCACTTTTTTTTAATATTTGAAGCACACCCCCACCGTTTAATATTTTGATATTTTAATATTTAATAAATAGTGGAAACTGCGATACGTTCGACTGGAGACGCCGGAGACGCACGAGTATGCGAGCAATGCAAGAGAGATTTTCGATTTCAACAGCGCACCGCCTGTGGCGTATCTGTCCGTGTACAAAAACGAGAAATGCAGTCGAAAAGCAGCGAATCGTAAACAACTGATACAACTGCACGAGTATTATGGACTCGAGTCTGGTCAGTCAGTAGTTTTTTTTGCACCGCAACCTTTTTTTCTCAGCTACTCATGGTGTCTTACACTTCTCTGGTATCATGCCGTGCACTGCAGAAGAAAACTGACTGACTGACTGAACTTTTATCATTGTGAACAGTAGAAGCAGACAACTAACTGCAAAAGAGAAGCGCACTGTTGCATAGCGGCTCCATGGTATATGCCCTACAGTGTTTTTCTTTAAATCGTAAGATTTTTTTCACAACTCGCGAAACTTTGAAGTGACGAAAAATCAACGTACATGATGTTTGCTTGGAATCAAAAAAAACCCATTTGTAGCTAGCTAATTAGGTTTCCTCTGTCAACCCATCCCGTTCTTTCTTCTTTCGTAGCATTCGGTGTTCTGCAAAAAGGTGACACAGATTTTGACGGAATTTTGACGAAATTTCATGTATTGCACGTGCTGTATCGCAACTGACTTCAATATTTTCACATTACACGCACTTTTTCTGCGCTTTCTGCAGGCATTTCAATCGACAAGGAGACTGAGACGCTGTCGTTGCTGTGCGACAACGCAACCCTCACGCTCGCTTTCCACGCGCATCACGATTTGCTACGCTGGGAGCATTGGTGTCGCAATCACATTGGCTATGGTTGTTGTTGTTGTTGTTGTTGGGATTTTTAGGCGATGTTTTTCGCCAGGGCTCACCAAGAGAACGCCATTGAGTAGGGCGCCCATCGAGTTTGTCTCTGTCATTAAGTGCCTATACATCCCTCGGCGGAGCTCGATCTCCCGATCGCACAATAGACTGTAACGCACCAGCAGCAGGCCACGAGGGTGACAATGGTTCGTTTTCGGACGCGTTTTTCGGTGGGGTTTTGCTTAGAGTTCTTGTTGCACTGCAGTAGTTTTGGGACCATGTGCTTAAGTATGTTTGTGTAAACCGGTCAATTTTTTTGTAGAATGCAGGGCATGCGAAACTTTGAGTAAAATTAAGAACGAATGTATTTGGTTTGCATGACACTCCATTTGTCTCCGTCCACGTTATTTCTTCATTATTTTTCGCGAGCTCTTCAGTCTGCAAGAGCAGTGACAGGTTTAAAAAAACAAACATGCTGCAGTACAAGAAGACACACGACACAGCTTGCGGACGTAATTGTACAGTCAGTCAATTGGGGGTATATTGCAACCCGGTTTGTGTCTGGCGGCTAGTTGGTCGGTGTGAAACCACGTCGAAACTTTCAAACTTTGCAACTTCTTTCGCTCGTTTGCACAGACATCCAATTTACGGTTCGTGTGTGTGACGCGCCGGAACAGTCGCTACTCGCTGGCCACCTCGACAAAAGCGTCAAGATGCACATTGTCGTGAGTTTTGTCGTCAAGCTCAGATGCTTGCTTTCACGAACTGTTCAAATCCCAAATTGCGATTTTTTTTGTTCTTATCAGCAGATTGCTCGACTTTCGAGTCTGTTCCTTTCCATCGTGTGTCGTTGTTTCGGTTGCTGTCTCAGTTTTTTCTTCCACCTGAACTATTGTTTTCCTTGAAATTCCTTTTTTGTTAATGTAGTAAGGCTGAACAAAACTCAACGTTCACACTTTTGCGGGACTCGCAACAAGCAACTATTCAAATATTGTTTTCGTTCTTTATTTTTCAGGACCACCGTTTCTGCGTGGCTACATCCGAGCCACCATTGGTGCTGTGTGGGTGGCTGATCAGACAGCTCAGGTTCGGTGCATTGTCTGAGAAGGGCCGTTCACTTTTCAGTGACAACGAAAGTTTCAGTTTCAAAAAGCATTGATTGCAATACGAACGTTCGCCGTTCTTGCAGACGTTACGGACCGTTGCACAATAAATTCTGCTTTTTCGCTGGCCAACGCGCGGGCGCATCGAAGGAGGGCCGGTTCATGTTTCTGTCGAGTCAATCCGATCAGATACACTTCATGTTTCTGAAGGCCGTTGAGGGACTGCTCGCACAGGTGTGCTAATCGAATTCTTGTTATTGTTGTTTTGCGGGCTAGCGAGTGGGTAGCGGATTGGCTAGCGAATAACTCATATGGGCTCCGCTCCGCTGCTGTGGTCACGTTTGCTTTGGGTACAGTAGTACTGTAATGGGTGTGGTTTTTGCCATGTTGCTGAGGTGTGTGGTATTCCAGCGTTTTTTTATGGAGTTCGACGATTCGATTAGTTTATGTTGTCAAACTGGCAACCACATGCAATTCGTGCATTCTGGCATGCTGATTGGCTGCATCGAGCTAGGCGGCACCAATCGGTGAACCAGATTCAACTGTAGCCATTCCATAGCCCATGATTTACGGTGGTTGCACGCACTTCGCCTGTGGATGTGATAGGTGTGTGCACATCGATCGTTTGGCGCGGCGCACAACATTCGGAGCTTGGTAAAAACCGTTCCAAAAAATCCAACAACATCCACAATACCAAATACCGGAACCAAAATCAGCCGGTATTCCGAACGAAAGAAAGACCCCGGGCCGAGTCACCCATCGTTTGCAGCATCTGAGCGGTCTGCTTGCGGCCGGCGGTGCGGCTGCGGGCACAGCGGGCGCCGGCCGCAATCCGCATTCACTACCGTCGTCCGCAACCATCCACGAGCCATCGGACTGGCGACCGCAGATCGTCCGAAAATGCTCGATGGGCGCCTTGTCGTCGACACAAAACCCGATCAACAACAAGATCAACGCAATCTGCGTCTCCACCGCCTCGCATTCCGCACCGCCGACCGGTCGAGCGCGGTCTGCGGCGGTGGCGGTCTGTGATGCCGCGAAACGGTCACCGCTGTTGCGCCCGCCGCCGCCGCCGCTGCCCGCTGTGCCGCCGCCGCCGAAGGAGCCGACCGGAGGGCTGTTTGCGAGACGCATGAGAAAACACTGGTGCACACTGTTTCTGGCTTTCTATTTTGGTCTTTTTTGGCTGATGGTCGTCATGAAAATGGAAGCCCGTTTTTTTCTCTCGAAAAAACGGGTCTGTCTGTGCGAGACGGGAACAATCGCGTCTGGTTGATGCAAAGTCCAGCACCTTTTATCAGCAAAACTAGACAACTTTTCCGTCTTGTTGTTGTTATTGCAGTGCTGCCGCCGACCGCTGCACACTTCGTATAAACGCGATCGGCCAAGAACAGCAACAACAACAACAACCGAACGACTGCGTCGTGAAGCAGCAACTCAGTGAGCCGACGATCGTTCACTCGATCACCCGATCACCGCCGCCGCCGATTGCGCTCAACTGCGACCGCTCGAAGACGCCGACGCCGGAGACTGACGCCATGAAATGCCAATTGATACGCTCGCCGCCGCGCGTCTGGGCGCTCACGGGACGGCCGGCGTCGTACTGCGCCACGACCAGTCCGGTGCCGAATACGAACGGCACGGAGAAGTCGGTACCGTTGCCGGTGTCCGAAATGAACAAACACTGCACCAGGTGAGATTTACTTTGTTCGTTTCATTAGAGGCTCTTGTTTTTTTTCGTTTTTTCAGGGTTTCTGGCTACAAGAACGGTGTTTCATGCTAGTCCCCCAGTGTCATTGATTGATACGCAAACAGACGCTCAAGCTGCATTTATTACGGTATTTTAGATGCGATGATTGGTTAAAACGACTGCGTTTTTTTACTTTTTTGAAGTTTTGCGAATCCGATTCCGTCACAACGTTTTGCTTGCTACGCGTGTTTCATGCCAGATGATACTCGTGTGGGTTGTCCTTGATTGGAAATTAACGTTCCAGAACAGACTCAGTTGCAACAGACATTTTTCCTGCACGTGCAGTGCAGATGGGTTTTATGGTTTTTTTTGAAAAAAAACATCGCTATAATTTTTCGGTAATTAGTTTTGCATCCTGCGTATCTCAGCATACAACTTGTTTTGCATTAGAATAGTGAGCTAACACCGTTATTTGTCACTCTCTGATTGGTTGTACGTTTGAATTTGATGTGACTGTTTGGAAGCTGCTCAATGATTCGTAACATTGCCAATCAGCCTGCCGCTTTCTAATATTCGCAATTTAAATGAATGGCATAATTTCGTGCATTTCACGTTATTTACAGCGTGAGACAACGTTGCTAGAACGCAGGGGCAGAGTCTGTCTCTTCTCTGATGTAAGTGATTTTGTAATCAACCTTCTAAAATGTTGTTCTTCAGTGGTTTCGTGGTTGTTAAGCGTTCGCACGTTGTTGCGGTTGTGTTGCGATGTTTGCACGCGGGAAATGATAATTATATTAAAACAACAGACAAACATTTGCGCCAAAGCCAGAGCGCTGATTCGATGGATCATACTGCTGCGACCAATCAGCGTTCACGATTCAAACGCAGCCAATCTGTGGCTTTATGTAAATATGCTTGTGTTATTGGCTGTGCGTGTTCGCTAGTGGGTTTAAGTTGTTGTAATGTGGTTATTATTAGTAAACTTTTCAGATATTTATTAAGTTATTTGCGTTGATTCGTGAAATAATACCGGTTTGTGCTAGTTTTGCATGCCCCGTACACTCTCTGGTAAACGCGTTTTCTGGAAATTACTTGGCAATACTGTTTTTTTAAAGTTTGTTTAAAAACAACTGATTTTGTTCAATATTTTTGTGATGTTTCTTACAAAAAAAGTTCACGCGCACCTTTTCTGGCGCAAAAAAACTGAATTTTTTATGTGCAATCATGAATTGAGTGCCGTTTGAATCGTTGCATCAGTACGCGAAGCAATCAAATCAGTTGCTTTGCCAACATTGACTGTGTCGGTGAATCATTGTAGATTACTGGCAAAAAACGTAATCGTTTGAAAAGTCAATAAAAGTGGAGGAGCGTAAAAATTATCAGTTTCATTTCGCGCCATTTCTCTGTAATCGTAATTGTGTTTCAGTGTATAATTCTCAACTTCGTAAACTTTGTAAAATTCTCATCGCGAGTTCATTGCAGTGCTCAACAGACGCATGCCTGCCCCGTCGCACAACAACCACGAAAAGAATGGCATTATCAGAATACGATGTGCGAACCGCCGAAACAACATACTGACTGCGATTTCTATCACCACTCGACGCCGTATTTTGTTCACGGTTTGGTTCAGTTTTTTAGTTTGGGAGTTTTTATGCGATGCGATTTACAGGCGTTTGGAGGGTTTCTTAGTTATCCATAGCTTCCTGCACCGGTTACAGAAATACGAAGGTCCGAAACTCCGGTGGGTTGGTGTTGTGGGGGGGGGGGGGGGAATAAGTCGAGTGTAGTCCGGCGGAAGGGCCAGGAGGCGACACTAGTTTTATTTCTGCTTGTGTGGTGTATGAGTTCGAGTATGAGTATGAATAAATACAGCTCGAACGTTAAAACCAGCAAAGCACAAACAAACGTGGCTGTAGGCACGATAAACTTCATCAGGCTGTAACCCCACGATAAACTTCATCAGGCTGTAACCGTGTGCCGACGTTACAACCGCTTGCCATCTGTGATTGGCCGGCAGCACTGCAGCAGCCAATCAGCGACTGCGCATTGATGTCGTCAGATCACGCGCATTCTGCCGCCGCCGCTGGTTGGTTCCGTTTTTGCTTGATCTTGAACTAAACGGTGGGTCAACCAAAGATTGCATCTGATTTCCAGTTTGACTCTGTAGTTCCTTTGTTGTTGTTGGGATTTTAGTTATGGTGTTTTTAGCCAGGACTCACCCAGAGAAGCGTGCACAACGCCATTGAATAGGGCGCCCATCGAGTTTTCTCTGTCATTGAGTTCTAGACACCTCTCGGGCGGGGCTCGATCCCCCGAGCGCAAAGACAATAGTCTAACGCACTGCCACCAGGCCACCAAATTGCCGGAAACAAAACCAAAACAAAACAGCCAACGAGTGGACAGACTTGGCGTTTCGACCGAAGCACCACACGAAGCACACCCAGTCGAGCAATGGAGCTTTCCTACTCAGTTGTGTGTGGTGGTGCCCCCATTGCCTTCAAAAAACCTGCATTCAAGCGAATCGTGATGCGTCTTGCTAGGCCGCGCAAAGAAGCCACCGACTCATCCGTCTGTCCATCCGTTGTGCGCCACTGCCACTTTTCGCCCGATCCACCCCGCCAATCGCCAGTATCGCCAGTATCGCCCGCCAACTTTGGCAGCGAGCAAAAGTGACGACCAGCTGGCGTTTGACGATGAGCAGCCGCCAGATTTTGCCGCTCCCGCGCCGCCGCCGCCGCCGGCCCGGTGTGCCGCTGTTGAGGTGAGCTTCTGCTGAATTTACGTTTTTTTGGTTTTTTTTGGGTTTTTTTCTGTGATTTCTGTGGCTTTTCTGCTATTCACATTGATTGGTTGACCCGGTTCTTTCAAAAGAGTTTTGCTGATTAGTTTGAGCGATTGCAGAGCTGTTCTGAATTTTCAGTGAAACTGGAGATATTTTGTCATTTTTCTCTTTGTGTTTGCGTTTTGCATCTTTCCAATTTTCTATCACCCAAAAAACAATTGTTCCGTTCCATTCGCAATTTCCAGCCTCGCCAACGTTCATTCTCCGCGTTGCCACCGTTGCAACTGCCGTTGCCATCGACGGTGCCAAGCGGTACGTTGCTACTTGACTGTTCTCTGCTCTTGTTGATGCTTTGTTGTGTGACCCATCATCCCATCCAGAGAGAGGGGACAGACAGACAACCAACAGGTTAATTGATGCATAATGGCCGTTTTGTGATTGTGCCGATGTGAGCTGACCGTGAGGCTTACGCGGCATTCATGAAACAGGATTTAGTGACGCGTAGCTGTGTTAAAACATAGCTACGCGGTCACTAATTATTGCTTCATGAATGCACCTTAACAAATAAACCTGATGAGGTCAAGGCCAATCTTCGCCATCGGCTGTTTCCTTTTCACATGGTCCCGACCTGTCGACACGGAATCATTTTTCCCTCTCTCTCTCTCACGTGTCACCCCTCAGTTTCCTTTCCATCCAGGCACGGACTCTCAATGCTCAACGAGCAGCAGTGCCGGTGCGCTGTCGACGCAGCCAAGCAGCACCGGCGATCGACCGATCGACCGTCGCCGGCAGCAAGGCCAGTCAGCCTCGGAATCGGACGACGATGCGCTCGAGGATGCGGTCACCTCGACGCCACGTCTGCCGCCGGCACGTCGCGTCAGCGCACAGATGCCCGGGCCGTGCCAGGTAAATGCTTGCTGAATTGGTGAAAGGTGAAAAATTGTTGGTGAAAAAGGTAAATTGGTGAAAAAACTATTTGCTGAGTTCGCCTTAAAGGACGCAATCTCTTTTCGTTGAGCTTTTTTTAGCTTAGTTAGTGCGTTCTCTTGTGACGTAGACGTTGCACGGTTAATCTGAACCGGAAGATGCTAAGCTAGTGTGTTTATTGTTTCTATGGATTTCAAGCAGGTAGACAATTGCGGTGACCGTAGAAACGATTCGTAAACTCAGTAACCGTTCTCCAGTTCTAGCAAATCGCCCCACTCTTTTGCCTTCGAACTGTCGATTGCTTTCTAACAAAAAAAAGACACTTGGATTTTTCACTGGACGTGGAATAAATTTGACACGCAGGTGCTCTGTTGCGGTGCTGCCGCTGATGCGCGTTACGTTAACCAGCCGTTCGTTGATTCGTTGCACAGGTGCGCCATTTGGCCAATAGATTTATGATGTGCAGTAGTTTTGTCATTGCTTTTCAATGGCGCCATATGCAGCCGGCGAAACGTCACTCAGACATGCAGACGGCACGGCACGTCACTTTAGGTGGCGTGTTATTGCATACTACTGTTCATACCTGACGTACGTTTGCATACGTCAAGTATAAACGAGCCCAAAGAACGCTGTTCAACGTCAGTTTCTTGCTTTGTCGGCTGCCACAGCGCTGTCGTGTCAGTCACGCAGCGCACAAAGCCATAACTTGAGAGACGTTTCTGCTTACTTTTCATGCAGCTACTACAACTACGACGCGATCTTCTTCCCGTCGACGTGTCTCGTCCACCAACACACTGGCTATCTACCGATGCAGCCGGTGACCGCGCCGCATGCCTCCTATCTGATCATGCAGCCGACAGTCGCACGAACGTGTGCGTTTACTTTTTTCTATTGATTTTCCTAACTTTTTCCTAAGTTTTTCCAAATGTTTCCGTTTACTAGTACTGTTCCTGGTCTGGAATCGGAAGACACTGATCGCACTCTGTTTGATACAACACAGTGATGTTGCACACAAGCAAACACACTGGCGCGCACACATATGACATCACAGCTGCGTGCGTGCCATCGCGCATGTGTTGTGTGTGCCAGTGTGTTTGTTGTTGTTGTGACCGTTTATGCTGAGTGCGCTAGTCTTACAACTCGGACTTATAACCCAATTCACGCCCTCCTGTTTTCCGATTTGAAATTCTTTTTTTTTTCAGCAAACTCGGACACAAAGCGCACGACGCCACCGCCGGACGATCCGACGCAAACCAGCCAAATGAAGCCACAATGTAGCGTGCCTGGTAAACAAGCTTTTTGAATGGTGTGCATGCTGATTGGTTGCGCTTGCACATCCGTGTGCTACGACCAGTCAGCGGGTGGCAGAAAGTTCTTGTCTTTTTGGGTCTATTACTTTTTTCTTCAATTCGTTGGTGGGGACTCCGGTGCGGATGCTCCTGGACTGACTGCACCACCAAATTGTTGCCCGCGCGCAAACACACTGGCTCACACACTGACGCTGGCGTGTGTGCCTGTGTGTTTGTTTCTGACTGTGCAAAATCACACTGTGTTGCAATAAAGTGCAATATCTTTCGACCAGAACTTTCATCAATCGTTCGTTACGTTTGATTCGTTTCATTTCAGGCGGCAATGACGCGATAACGACCGTCGATATCGATGACGGCGACTGGTACGCGAGGTCGAGCGGAAGCAGCAAAACGGACGTCAGACAATCGAGAACTGCAGCAACGGAAAAGACGCAGAGTGGACAGCCGACTTATGAAACACCCGTCTGCGCGGCGGAGACGCCGACGACGAAGGCGAAACGGCAATGGTCGGCAACGGCAACCGAAGTGAACCGAGTGGTCAGTAAGGGCGCATTCATGTTGCAGTATTTAGTGACCGCATAGCTGTGCGCTCACTAAATACTGCAACATGAATGCGGCCCTAAGGGGCTGTTCATACTGACGTACCCTGGACGATCTGAACCGACCGGAAGATGCTAAGCTGTTGTGTGTTGATTATTTCCATGGATTTCAAGCAGCGAAAAACTACAGCGACCATCGCAAAGATTCGTAAACTCTCTAACCGTTCATAAAGTTGATGATGGACGATTATTGTGATCGTTACCTGTACGCTAGTTATCCGTGATCTGCTGTAACAGTGAGCGACACTTTCATGGGACGTTCATACTGACGTCTCCATGGACGATAACACGGAATCTGCCGTCACGTGACGTGTCGTGCCGTACACGCATTCGTCTGTATGAACGGCAGTATGCTGAAGACACGCGACGTGACGGACGTGTCGTGCCGTATACGCATACCGTCCGTTTGAACGGGCCTGATTGGCTGTGTGCGTCTTTTGTGACGCGCGACCTTTGCCGGTACCGGTGGTACCCCTAAGTACCCCCCGCGCGCACATCTCAAGAGGGGCACACATCACTGGATGAGGCCACCCCCTCTTCTGCATGTGATGTTGGTCAGGCCGGAAATGCAGAGCACCCATCGTGCAGCTCGGTTGATTTGTTGCTCAGGTGCGTCCATTCCCGGTGGATCCAACGCCGCAGTGGTGGTACAACAACCGCGAAATGGTGCTCGCCAGTAAACGCAGCGCGCACCGCCACGGACACCACCCCAGTCATCAGCACGCGCAGCACTCGCTCCTGCACGTCGCACCAGTCAGACGCTCCATGTCAACTTGTGATCCGGCCGAGGTGCGATAATAGTCCGTGAGATTTGCAAGTTTTTTGGAACATTTGTCCACAGCTTGCGGTGGACTTGCTGTTCTTGTGTCATTCATGAATTCTCTCGCAAACCGTACACGAAACAATACAGCAAGTTAAAATGAAAATCCTGACCGTAATCGTCCTCCCATCTAAAGGCGGAAACACCATTAGTTTTTCGTCCGTACGCACAAACGTCGTTCTAAATCTCGTGCGCAAGCTAATCGTGTCCGTAATGCATTAATATAGCACACACGACACGATTTCTAAATCGCGTGGCCTTTTTTACGTGTCGTGTGTCCGTGCGTACGCACAAAAAAACTAATTGCTAAACGCGCCTTAATCGTCGCTGATCGTCCATAAATCCGTATCAAAGTGCAATGGTCGCTGCTGCTTCCACTGTAGATGCGCGTCGTGCTGCCCGATACGAGCGGCGCCGTATCAACGTGGACGCCCGGCGGCACGCTCGGCCGACGTCGCGCGCGGTCGCTGTTCACGAAGCCGATCAGCGGTCTGCGCTCGTCCACTTCGAATCTGCCGTCCACTGGCGGCGGCACGACGCCGACCTCGGAGAAGTCGAACACGCCGGAGCCGCACTCCAGGTGACGGCAGAAACTGGGACTTCTGCTCTGAATACCGTGCATTTTCGGGTTTTGTTGTTGTTGGGATTTTTAAGGCGATGTGTTTTTTTAGCCAGGGCTAACCCAGAGAAGCGTGTACTGAACGCCATTGAGTGGGGCGCCCATCGAGTTTTTCTCTGTCATTAAGTGCCTATACACCCCTCGGACGGGGCTCGATCCCACGAGCGCACAGACTGCAGTCTAACTCGCTACCACGTGCCACCAGGCCACGAGGGTGACTAAACGCTAAACCTTTTGTTAATCTTCTGGTAAACTCAAAACCATTTTCTGGTATCCTCCAAGCTCGCACCGCACTGACATATTTTTTTCCAGCTGGTACAGTCGTTTTACCTATCGTATTTTGTTGCATTCGTGTTGTTTCGGCCGCTGCAAATGTGGCCGTGCGAGCTGTTTTGGCTTGCCTACTCGAGGTGACACTTCTCTGGTAGGGATGGATCCGGCAAATTTGCCGGAATCCGGGCCGGATCCGGCAAAAGCCCATTCCGGCCGGGCCGGATCCGGCAAAAATTGCCGGAATCCGGACCGGAATGGCCTTTTTATGTCTAAAAAACATCTACGCACATTTCGTCGCTTCTTCGTCACATTTTCAGCATAAAACAGCACAGACACAGAAACAAAGTCAGCAAGACACAGCACGTGAACCAACCAAAAATTACAACAACAACAATTGACAAAATTCACATCGCATAGGGATAATCAAGTGCTGGCAACACTCCATTCAGAAACATGACCTTTTCGGCGTTCTGAGTTGACAGACGAGATCGGCTGTACACAAACACCTGCCTGGCTTCAGAGAACATTCGTTCGCTTGCCACGCTTGTTGGTAGCGGTGCCAGGTATCTGCGCGCGATTGTCGATAGTTTGGGGTATTTAGACGAGTTCAGCCGCCAAAAGTCTAGCATTAGATCACTTTTGTCCGGTTCGTCGATAAAATCATCCGACTCGTACATATTTCGCCGCGCAGTTCGTCTTCAAGACTGGATTCGCCTGACGGGTTGCGCGGTCGCGCAGCGTGAAACTCGATGCCTCCGTAGAGGCCAGTCGATTTCTTTTTTGGTTCGGGCTCGCGTTCACTTTCGTCATCGTCGTTGTTCGCGATCTCGGATGTATCGTCGCAGTTTGTGGGCGTCTCCGGTCGTTTCAAGATTTTATTTGCAATGTGAAGTAGTTCACAACGAATCGCGCCTTCATTTTCGAAGACGACTGCAGTATTCTTGAATCGCGGATCAACGTACGTGGCCATGATGTTGGATTCGTTGTGGAAAAGCGCACGGAAGCGTGTGTCGATGCTGGTCAGCAGCGTTTTTTTCGTCGTACCAATGCCACTCGCATCGAATTGTTCGATGCGCTGCTTCAGTGCGCAAACGGCGGGCAACACCATTGAAATGGATTCGTCGTCTCGTGGATTTGTCGTTGGGGGGGGGGGGGGTTATCGGGTTTTAGGGGATCACGGCACCTCCGCACACCCACGGTAACACACGTCGTTAGAATCGCTGGTGTTCTGGGGCTCACAAAAAAGCAACTGTTTGACAGCTAACTTAATATGACCAACGAAGATGGCTGATTTCAAAAAAAAACTGCTATTGTTCATCAACAACGTCGGCCAAAAGCTGGCAGCCACGTTTTTTAAAGTGGACGATGCTGCACATAAGTTTACCACTCAAGACAAAAGCAGTGAACCATTTACCATTGAACAGAACACTAAACTAAAGAAACGCTCACTGACACATGTCAAATGCACAACAACAAAACCAACAAAGCACCGAAACAACTTTGTCAAACCATTGAACAGCTCTGAAACGGAGGAATCAACTGGTTAATTCGCGGGTCTCGGCCATTCCGGCCGGATCCGGCCGGATCCGGCAAAATTGCGCCGGAATCCGGACCGGATCCGGATCCCATTTTAGGCGCCGGAATCCGGAATCCGGAATCCGGACCGGAACCGGCTCCATCCCTATTCTCTGGTATCATGCCGTGCACTGCAGAATAAAACTGACTGACTGACTGACTTAGTTTGAAAATTCCCACTTTTTGACACAACGAACGTCTCTGATTCTGAGGACCGGGCACTTTCATCTTGCGAAGATGTGATGTTTGATTGATTAAGTGCTCGTACCACATCCAGTCCCAATCACAAGCAAACACACTCACACAATGACCGACACAGACACACAAATATTATTGTCAGATGGTGTGTGATGTTATGTGAATGTCGATTGCGCGAGCGTAGACCGAAAGAAGAAAGTACAAAGTGAAGAAGATACAAAGCATTTGTCGCCCCATCGTGGCCTGGCCGCGAAGCAGCGCGTTTCGCTCTTGTCTGTGCGCTCGGGCGATTGAGCCCCACCGACAGGTATGTCGGCTATAGGCACTAGACAGAAAAACTCAATGGTTGCCCCACTTGACGGCGCTATCTGTGCGCTTTTCTGACGATGCGTTTGCAGCTTTTAAAAAATCGAAACGCTCTCTTGTCTGTCATTTGTTATTATTGGTTTCGATTAGCGCCGGTCGAAATTGACCATTCATTCGTACCGCACTCTCATTCACTGCAGACCGACGAGCCGAGCAAAGACGGCGAGTCCGCATCCGCCGGACGCTACGCCGCCGGAGCACGGCGGTGGCCTAGAGCAGCGGCACAACAGCGCGAGTTCGTTCACGAGAGGCCTGCTGCGGGACAGCTCCAAGAGGGCGCGCGAGCTGTTTGCGGCGTTTCGGCGACTGAAAAAACAACGGGAACGACAGGCGAAATTGGCGGGTATGGTCGGCGGCGGCGGCGGGGTGAGTGCGGGGCGATGGATGGAGAGTGGCGGCCTAAAGTTTGGAAACCCCTGCGTACGCTGCATATCGCGCATTTTTGCGTTTTTACTATGCACATAAGCAAATATTATCTAAAAATGCGGGAGACGCATATAAAAGGAGGAATATGGCCTTGTGTAAGCAGTGAAAGACTTGGCTCGACAACGCTTTTCAAGTCTCTGATGTGGTACACACGGATACAAGCACATAAGAGTCATATTTTTGCGCCGCGTTTGTTGTTTAAAAGCTTGCTGAGAAGCGTAAAAACTTTGAAGTTATGTAGATATTTTTCAATTGTCCTCTTCAGTTTAGTCTAAAATCACATCATGTGCGAAATTCTGTACAGCATGGCCGAATAAATGAGGCAGTCCATCAAGGCGGGATTAGTCGCTGACTAGGAGTTGTCTTTTTCAAAAATCCAACATAATTTCC
>JASANC010002550.1:0-30081 GCA_030248135.1 Theristus sp. LFF4_11 | reverse complement strand
TAATCCAGCCAACCTAAGCCAAGCCTTTTTTGTAAAGTGAAAATGCGAAGTTTATGATTTTGCTATTTTTACCCTTTCACCCTAACCTAAGTCAAGCCTTTTTGTAAATGAAGTAAAACTGAATAAAAAGTATAAAAATTAACGTTTTTTTCAATTACCCGTTTTAAAAAGCTAATGCTTCTTTTATTCGTTTATCCTAACGTAAGCGAAGCCTTTATGTAAAGTGAAAATGCAAAGTTTATGATTTTGCTATTTTTACCCGTTCACCCTAACCTAAGTCAAGCCTTTTTTGTAAGTCAAGTAAGATCGAATAAAAAGTATAAAAATTAACGTTTTTTCAATTACCCGTTTTAAAAAGCTAATGCTTCTTTTACCCGTTTACCCTAACATAAGCAAAGCCTTCTTTGTAAAGTGAAAATGCGAAGTTTATGATTTTGCTATTTTTACCTGTTCACCCTACCTAAGTCAAGCCTTTTTTGTAAGTGAAGTAAGACCAAATAAAAAGTATAAAAATTAACGTTTTTTTTCAATTACCCGTTTTAAAAAGCGAATGCTTCTTTTACCCGCTTACCCTAACATAAGCCAAGCCTTTTTTGCAAAGTGAAAATGCGAAGTTTATAATTTTCCTATTTTTGCTTGTTCACCCTAACCTAAGTCAAGCCTTTTTGTAAGTGAAGTAAAAATAAAAATATAAAAACGACGTTTTTTTTCGATTACCCGTTTCAAAAAGCTAATGCTTCTTTTACTCGCTTACCCTAACATAAGCCAAGCCTTTCTTGTAAAGTGAAAATGGACCATATAAAAAGTATAAAAATTAACGTTATTTTTTTAATTACCCGTTTTAAAAAGCGAATGCTTCTTTTACCCGCTTACCCTAACATAAGCCAAGCCTTTCTTGTAAAGTGAAAATGAATAGCAGAAACAAAAAAGTGACGTTTTTAAGTCTCGTTTTACAGTAATTGTTCTTTTTACCCGTTTACTCTAACATAACCCAAGCCTTTTGCAAAATGGAAATGAATGGTAAATATAGATACCATAGCGACCCAACTAAAAACTAACTTTTTTGAAAGACATGAACAGCAACAATTGCCGTTTGCCCATCGTACGTTACGTTGAAATTATCGCTCATAACCGTGGAGTATCAATTTGAAAAGAGTAGTATCATGATGACTTTCAGCTATGAAGAGCGGCGCTTTGTGTAAACAATTTCAAGTGATATCAAAAATAGATAAAGATTGAGATTGAGATGAAGCTTTCTTAAATGGCAAAAATAGCAAAAAATGGGCGCCAATTCAAAAGTGTGAATAGATGTCTGCTTCGTTTTTTTGTCCACACATGAACATTTTTGTCGCTCAGCAGTGGCACAGTCTCTGAGTCCCTGTCTGAAAACTGAGCGTTTTTTTGCTCAAATTATGTTTTGAGTCAAAAGTTTTGGTGAAGAAACAACAACAACAACAGCATGCGATATTTGCATGGCGCACGTGGAAGTATTTGGTAGTATTTGGTATGCTGGTATTTGGTAGTGTTTGTTCTGCAACATCTGACTAAAACTCACGTACAAAAGTGTACGGTTTTCAGACTGGGACTTTTCTATGCTCGTTCGCAACACATTCTTATGACTCACCAATGTTCATAAACAGCTGTTTCGGTATCTTCATGATTAACATCACAAAAATCCAAAAAAGCGTTGCTTTGAAATTTGAAAATAACGAAGTTACCCCATCACAAAATTTCAACTCAATTCAATCGCACAAAATAATCGCTCACTCAAATGCAAACGTTGCAATGGAAATTCGTACAAATTATCGAACAAACCTCAAACTCGGAGACAAAAGGTTGACAACACAACAACACACACGATTGACAAATGCGGCCACACAGTGAGAGAAGCTCACTTTTTTCGAAACTTTCCGAACCCCGTTCAGACACGTCCAACAACACACAACAACTTCATACCTCTGCTTTATTGCACAATTTTCAAGACGTTTACGCACACACCAGCAAACACGCACACCAACCACCGAACAGATGCGCATCTGATAACACTGAACATCTGTCAAAAATCGCTGTGAGAAGACGAGGCAACCAAGTTCACCACTTTGTGAAGCCGAAAAATGCTCAGAATTTTGCTTTCAGGGAGCGTAAAAAATATGACAAAGAAGCTGAAAATCAAAAAAAACTGAACGAACAGCAGCCGGTTTCGGCAACTTAGAAATGTACACGTTCGGAGAAGGAAAAATGTTTTTCCCTTTTTTGCCTTGTTTTGCATTCGCTGATTGGCCGAAATCACCTTTGCTGACTGATTGAAAGACGTTAGCTTATATCACGATGCAACAGGGGTCAGAAAAATTTCAGATTATCAGTCCGTTCCCCAAATCCACCAGGAGCTTGGTATCTTCATGTTTCTGGAATCGTTGGGGGTGTGCACGCTCTTTTTTGACGCTCTTTTGGGGGGGTGGTTTTTTTGAAGCCCGCTCGGGGTCACGAAATTTTTTTTTCGATGATGCCCGTGCAGCTCTTTTCAAATTCAATCACTTATTCTTGTAAGCTTATAGCACATTCTAAATGACAAAAATGCGAACATAACGGAAAATAACAAAAAAACAACAACAGAAAACAAACGTCGAAAACTGGACGTGCGCTTGAGGCCGTTTTTCTGTACCGGATTATCGGCGGTGCGCGGTGGGCCCGGTTTCTTCTTGTCTTTCCGCTTCTTTTTCGACTCCACATTTGTGTTCTCTTTGGAATTACTAGTGGCGATCACAGTGGCTTTCTGCTGTTTCTTGGCGTCCTTCTTGGAATTCGTCGGCAGATTACCGTTCTGCATCGTAACAGGTTGATTGATTTTTTGATTTTGCTTCGGTGAATGGCTATCGGTGGAATTTGTCGAACTCGGCAGTAAACGTATCGCTTTTCGACGATTCTTTGCGGCCGCGCCGAGAATGCCCATTTTTAGTCGATGGCGCACGATGGTGAGGAGACCGAATGTTGGTGGCGGTGGTGGTGGCGCGGTCGCACTGGGAGCAGCAGAGGGCGTGGGAAAGTCGAAAGACCGTGGCAAAACCACACTCGTGGGAATGATGCCATTGGCGAGCGTGAGAACTTGCGGTTGTTGCTGTTGTTGATTCTGACGATTGAAACGCTTGAGCATTCTCGATGCGCATGGAGGCGTTTTTTGTGGAATATGCAAGATTTTTGGACTCAGAAACTCGGAGGCAGGAAGTTGGTGGCAAAATTTGTAATGGATGAAATATATGCCGCACAGGCAGAAGAAGAGCCAGAAATGGAAGTGCGAACAAAGATGAAGAATGATTGTTTTTCACCAGAGATCCAAGAAACGTTTCTCGAAACCGGCAGCACAGTAAATCAGCTGTGTTTTTTTATGATCGCACACAAGCGGAAACTCAAATTGAGAATGTGTGTGAGTTTGAGAGATGACACATTTCTACCGCCGTTTTTTCCTCGACAATTGTTGAAACACGTGGTGGCGCAAACAGATGGGGTGCTCAATTGTTTGTCACATGTCTTTCTCACTGAAGGAATGTCGTGAGAAAATCGGCCAATGCTTTTTGACACGGTTTTTACGGCTACATTTTTTTCGTATTCGTGAATTTGAAATTTCGTGAAAGTTCGCGTAGGTTGTACGTGTGAATGAAATCTTTGGAGACCTCAGGTCTTATATGTTGTCTTAGGTGCAAAACAAAACAACAACATTCTCAGGTTTCAGGACTGATAAACAAACAACAAAACAATGCACTGGAGTCTGGACCAGCACATGACGTAACATTCGTTCTGACCGAAAAAAAAGTCAAAGCAGCACCGAAAACAGGTAACCTCTAACAAGCGGCACCAAGTGGTAAAAAGGTAATAAACAATCGGAAAAGACAAACACAAAAACTTTTCGAAGCCCAACTGAAACGCTGAGCTAAACGAAAACATCCGCCATAAACCGCAGAACTGTAGATCCGACCGTGTATCTTACAAAGCAATCTTCATAGCACACCTTCAGGAATTCCTTTTTGCAAAACGTTTCGCTTTTTGTTTTCGTAGCAAAAAAACGCCAAAATCTGCGCAACACTCTGTCAAAACTACACTCACAAAACGACACAGTAGGTTTTTGTGAAATACTGACAGCCATAAAACTGCAAAGGTGCTTGTGGCCTTACACCGGTTCAGACTCAAAAAATTCACGCGTGCAAAAGTGTTTGTGCAGCATTTTTCGGGCAAAATTCACCATTTGAAATGAAACAGCTGCTTTCTTGGGCTTTCGGGGAGCAATAACGGTATCTGCGCAATTTACAATCCAACGACAACGCTCAGTAAAAAGGTTCATCACTCGAAAGAAACGCCGATTCAGGCGTGATTTTTTCATTGAGTTAATAGTATGAATAATAATGCAGCCTTGATATTTCATAAAATTTTTAAGTGTCATAGAATTTAAGGCTGAGTTGAAGAAGGTTGATGCTCTTCATTTCTGGTTTTCTACATCTACGAAAACACTGGCGCAATCTTCATGGGGAAATGGGTATGATAGTGTGCAATGTTTGTTCCGAAATCATAAATAACAGAAACAAATTACCATTGTGGAATTCTACGCATAGAACTAAGAACGTATGTTACAGCCTATTTTATTCGAACGTTTTGCGTCGTCATCTTTACATTCCACTGGTGATTTTCGAACAAAATCAAACCGAACGTGTGCTGACTTCTGACGAACATACAAACGTTCTGAGTTTTGGTGTTTTCTAGCAGCGCCAAATTGCAAAAAATACAGAACAAAATGCCAACCAATCAACTGTGAAAGAAAGAGTGGTTGTTCCACGAAAATCAGTGCCACTGAAATTTTGATCACACCCCTTTCCAAAAAAACCCAAAAAACTAACGCGCGCAGCAGAAATACGGCCCACTAGTAAAAATTTGAAATGAGAATCCACATGACTCAACAGAAAATTCGAGTCATCAACAAAGCTCTTTCGAACTGGCGCTCGTATGCCCAACGGTCATCTCTTCACCACTCGAGTCTTGAGAAAAAACCAGTTTTCACAAAAAGTACACAAAGATGTTCGAAAATTACGAAAAAAGTGAAATGTGACAAAACATGAGAACATGAGCATCAACGTTGTAACGTGTTGAGCGTCAGCTCAAAATTGTCTATTCGTGAATCTCCAATCAGTTTTTGAGTTAAACAAATACTTACAAGTAACCTTCTGTTAGAAAATGAAGCTAAGGATTTGGCTCCATTGCCCTTCATTAAAAAAAGATAAAATTACTCGTTGTTGTTAGGTTTCAAGCGAATATTACTTTGCGAATTTTTAAGGCGAATTTTTTTTAAAACTGTCGTTTAAAAATCTTACACATTTGCAACTAAAAGCTCATTTTTACCTGAGCTTAAATCAGTACGAGAAAATGTTAGCGCAATATCATGTCATCTTCCTGGCCTGGGTGGTAGCGCGTTAGACTTTTGTCTGTGCGTTCTGGGGACCGAGCCTCGACGAGGGGTGTATAGGCACTTAATGACAGTGAAAACTCGATGGGCGCCCTGCTCGACAGCGTTCTGGACGCTTTTCTTGCTGAAAAATTATTTTAGCCCTAGCTAAAAACATCGCGATCACCGTTCGTTCGTTGTCGTGTGAACGGTTTCAGTCAACGGGTTACGGGCTTGAAAATACTAAAAATAACAGCGATTCTAGACAAGAAAGTCTTTGAAACTGCAACATGCAGTGTGTCAACTCATTGCTATGAATCTTCGGTTCAGCGAGGGAGGTTTTTTTAGGTGGCACAAACAAAAAACGGATTCGGACGTCACTTTCTTAATAGTTAATACTCAAGCTTTTTGGAAACTCTGGCTTCGTTTCAAACCACATGATCCGCTCAACCGGTTCACATTTACGTGAACAAGTTTTAACCGCATGAAAGCATAGTTGTTTTGGAGGGAGGTCCTCCTCTCCCCAATTCGGCAATTTCGGATTTGCCGCCCCATCAAAAAACCGAAACAAAACAGTACAATCAAGACGCTTCTGCATAACAACCACAATCCGTTTTTTGCAAAATGTTTTTGTCTTGTGATCGTGCATGAAATTTAAACAAATCGGTGTTTGTTGGACCAAAAGCCACGCTCAGAGTTTTAAAATTTCCCACAGGTAAAAGAGAAGAGTTTTGAAAATACAACCGAATGTTTTTTTTGCGTCAAAATGGGTGCAATTTGCATCCGAGTTTTTAGAAAAAGAAAAAATTTGCACCCTAGAATTTTTAGTCAAAATCAAGATGTTCAAAAATTGTTCATCGAAAACTGTATTTCCCAGTGCAACTTCTAAAATTTTTCTTCGTTACGCGCAGTTCGCCCTGGTGACCATTTATTGCCTCACTCGGGTATGTTCAGCTAAGGTTAATGCGCCAAAAGTTTACAATTTCTCATTAAATTAACGCCATAAAGCAAAAATCTACCATTCAAATTCTATCCTGGCGATTTTGAAAAAAATTTCGATCTGTTTTTTCACCGTATGCCCTGCCCCTCCATCAGCACAATCCGCGTGTCACACTCAACACGAAGACTCAGCAGGCCAGAGTCAGACCTTCACAAAAAACAAAGAAAAAAATCTGAGTAAACAAAAAAAACCCACTTTTAATCGTCGGCGATGGATGCAGTTGATCGGCTTTACGGAGAAACTTGAGCGCTTTTTCTGTGTCTCCGGCACGCAGACGCGACTGTGCGATTTCGACGCATCGCTCCGCTTCGGCCTTGTTCGCATCCAGCACCATTTCTCTCGACCGAAGTGTAAAAAAGAACTAAACTGGATTGTCTTGCTTTTCGATTTTTGTCTTTTAAGTTTCTTCTTTTATTCTCTGTGACTCAGTGTCTGCGTGCGTTGTGCGCGCTCCTCGTTGCCTTTCTCTGCATTAAGAAAACGATTTTGTCTTTGCGAAACATATTGTACTCGCGCAAGCGAATCAAACATAGTTGTTCTAGGGGGGGGGGGCCGGGGGGGTAGGGTTAGAGATGTCAAGAAAAAAATTTTCTATTTTTTTTCTTTTTTTAAAAAAAAAAATTTTTTTTTTAAAATTTTTTTTTTTTAAAATGAAAGTTGTTCAGAATTTTTCAGGGAGTCCGAATATCACCATCTGAGGAGCCACCGACTTACCATATGACCCCCACTCATATGGGAGGAGGGTGAAAATTTCAGACTTGGTTTCGGCGACCCCATTTTCCCACCGACGACATCACGTCTCGTGTTTTGCCTCTCAATTCACCTCAAATAACATGGAAACAAGTTCCACAACAAACCGGTGTGATCACGCTGACGACACGAGGCGAAACAGCAACGAGCAACCAACGAAGTTACGCTTGCAGTGGCAGACAGTGCAATTTCCACCTTTCGAGATCCTGAAAAACGATGCGTAAATGTGAGTTCTCTGCTTCTATCTCACCTTAGCGACATCGGAATTTGTTGAACTAGCCTTTGCGACGCTCAAGTACTTCAATGCGCGAGTCGATCATCACTCACCAAGGCTGAAAACAGTCGATAAATCAATCCAGAATACCACCTGCAGCGTTGAAGACTAAGTGACAAGGTAAAGTCAAAGAAAATTTTTGTTGAACTTTCGAAAAATTATGCCAAAAACGGCATTTTCAGGGCACATTAAAGAAAAAATTTCAAAAATTTTTAAAAAAAAAATAAAAAAAAAAATGCTCATTTTTTTTTTACTTTTTTTTTAAAAAAAAAATTAAAAAAAAAAAATTTTTTTTGACCCTTACATCTCTAGGTAGGGTTAGGGGAAAAAAATCCGGATTTTTTTTTAAATTAAAAAAAAATTTCTTTTTTTTAAATTTTTTTTTACAAGTTAGGTTTGTTCGAAGCGTCTCGTCGAGCTGAGTTCATCTAGACTATTTTCAGAACGATCCGGAAAACTATAAGAGCGAAAATCGTGTTTTATTGAAATTACCGTATTACCTCTAATAAACCCCCATGGGGGTTTATTTCTTCAGCGACTTCTGGGGGTGGGGGTTTATTTTTGGGGGGGGGGGGCTTTATTTTTGGGGGGGGGGGTTTATTTGGAAACCATTTTTAGGGGTGGGCAAAATGGCAAAAATACCTTCCATGGCAGGAAGGAAGTCGCAGAAACGTCTACTTTTCACAGAGATTTCCTTTTGTAACAGCCTTTTGTAATGAAATTACCATTAACTCATCCCTTTGGGGCCTTTGGTAGCACAATTTCACCAATGTCACTGCATTCAGCCACTGAATTCGATGGGTATGTGTTTCAAACAGAATTCAATAATCCCCCATGGGGGATTATTTTTGGGGGGGGGATTATTTGGAAACTTGTCGAGGGGGTGGGGGTTTATTTTTTGGGGGGGGGGTTTAATTTTGGGGGGGGGTTTAATAGAGGTAATACGGTATGTCCATTTCATAGAGGGAAAGTTGCATTTTCAACAGTAAAACAGGACAATTTTCGACGTGTACTTGAATATTGAACCGTTCTTAGTTGTTCCTCTTTAGAAAATTACCAAAATTTGACTGTGTTCAAAAATTCCTGTTTGCTGTAGCTAAGTCGGCAACCCCTGTCGACCCGGTCGCCCCCCCCCAAGACACTTACTTTCAGGTTCAACCAGCTATGCTATCTGCCACATGGCGAGAGCCCACTCTTCAAATCATCGTATCGAAAACACGTACCATGATTTCGCGATCACGTTGCGGGCAACTGACAGACGCAAGTTTAACACGTTAGTTTAGCTCAGCACGCAAGTTTTAACATGTGGCCATGTTATCGGGTATCTGAAAAACGGTCGTGTGATGTGGTATTAACCAACATCCCCGCTCCAATTGTTTAACAATATATCGCACAACTCCATTGTAGACCTATAACGTACGCCAATCAACAAGATATCATGTTCATCTCATGGCCTACCGACTAGGGTTGTTAAAAAAAACAAAAATCGTCATTTTTGTTTTTTTTTTAATTTAAAAAAAAAATTTCAAAAATCAAAGTTGTGCTAAATCAATCAGGGAGTCCGAAGAACCACATATGATATGCAAGCGCCTCCCGAATGACTCCCGTATGGCGGAACTTTGCAGATTTTGTTTTGGTGACCTCAATTACCCCTTTTCCAAACCGTCACCATGCCTCTTCTTGTGTTTTGACCTCCAAAACGTCACTAATTGTCCCCAGCTAAGCTAATGCTGAAGTGAAGACAAACATACCGCCTTGAAATTCGATCAATTCTTCTGATGGTGTCGCGACGACACGACACGAAGCAGCAACCAGACAACGTAGCGCTTGCAAACGGAGCAGCGAGCACAATCGGACGCTCTGCGAGGCGAATCGTCACCTTATCTGCATCGGAAATGGTAGGCTAAGCTTTGGGACGCTCAAAAACTTCATCGCAGATGTTGTCGAAGCCTGAAATCAGTCGGTAAAACGACACAAAATCAACTGCTACAGGTTTTACGAGGTATAATCAAAGAAAATTTTTGTTGAACTTTCGAAAAATTGTGCCAAAATTGAGGTTTTCACTTTTCAGAGCATATTAGAGAAAATTTTTCGAATTAAAAAAAAATCGGCATTTTTGTTTTTTTAATCACTTTTTTTTAAGAGTGCCTGTCCCGGAAAATCGAACTTGCCGTGGCAACGTTTTTTAAAATGTGGGGAAATCGGGACTTTTGGGGTGCGTTGGGTAGGTTGGCAGGTAGTAACTTCGTGTATAAAATTTCAGGCCCCAACTCCACTCTGTCTGCGCGGTAGACTAAAAAAACCTCTGAAAAATGCTAAAATCGCGGGTTTTTTGGAATTAAAAAATCGCCATTGCTTTTTTGCTGAATCTTGCAAACCCAAAAATTGGCACAGTTGTTCACAAAAGCATGGAGAATATTGTGTTAAAAAATCTCACCAATCGGATTAGGTGCAAATTGGTTTTGGGCCACTTTTTTGCCAAAAAAGGGCCAAAAACATCAAAAATCGCGGTTTTTTGGGCACCATTTCCACTTCGTGTAGAATACGAACTAGAAAATTTGCAAAAATAATTGCCAAGAGAAACTAAAAACTGTGTTAAAATTTTAGGCCAATCGGCCCGTTCGTTTATTGTTTCTGGGCACCATCTTTGACCTCAAAAAAAGCCAAAATCATCAAAATCGGTAATGTTTTCTGCGCCACCGCTGTTTTAGGAATCGTGCAAGCTCAGAAATTGAACAGAGTATTTCTGCAGGTCTAGTTGACATTGTGTTAAAAAACCTCACCAATCGGATTAGGTGCAAATTGGTTTTGGGCCACTTTTTTGCCTAAAAAGGGCCAAAAACATCAAAAATCGCGGTTTTTTGGGCACCATAGCCACTTCATGTGGAATACGAACTAGAAAATTTGCAAAAATAATTGCCAATAGAAACTGAAAACTGTGTTAAAATTTTAGGCCAATCGGCCCGTTCGTTTATTGCTTCTGGGCACCATCTTTGACCTCAAAAAAGGCCAAAATCATCAAAATCGGTAATGTTTTCTGCGCCACCGCTGTTTTAGGAATCGTGCAAGCTCAGAAATTGAACAGAGTATTTCTGCAGGTCTAGTTGACATTGTGTTAAAAAATCTCACCAATCGGATTAGGCGCAAATTGGTTTTGGGCCACTTTTTTGCCAGAAAAGGGCCAAAAACATCAAAAATCGCGGTTTTTGGGCACCATTGCCACTTCATGTGGAATACGAACTAGAAAATTTGCACAAATAATTGCCAAGAGAAACTGAAAACTGTGTTAGAATTTTAGGCCAATCGGCCTATTCGTTTATTGCTTCTGGGCACCATCTTTGACCTCAAAAAAGGCCAAAATCATCAAAATCGGTAATGTTTTCTGCGCCACCGCTGCTTTAAGAATCGTGCAAACTAAGAAATTGAGCAGAGTATTTCTGCTGGTCTAGTTGACATTGTGTTGAAAAATCTTGCCAATCGGATTAGGCGCCAATTGGTTTTGGGCCACATATTTGGCCTAAAACATGAGATTTGGCAGAAAATGGGTAATTCTTTCCGAACTCAAAACTTCTGGAAGCCACCTCGAGGCCTGAAATTTTGGCAAACGGGGAGTTTTCGTACCCGCTTGTTCCGAAAATCGCATTGAAAACATGACTCGAGATTGCTACTGTGCCCTAAACGCACACGCTATGGGGACGAAGAAGGACAATTTTTTCAAAAATTCTAAAGTAAAGTTTGTTATGGAAATGAGTCTTAGTGTCGAATCAAAGCAACCGTCAGAAACTATTTTTCTGCGTAAAATGAAAGCAACACGTCGAGATTACTTTAGATACGTACCGTACGACGTACCACCAGTAGGGCTGTTCACGACGGGCCATTGGCCGTTGGCCCGGCCCGTCTCATTTTTTTGGCTGGACGGCCGGCCCGCAACAGATTTTTGGTAGACGGGTCGGCCCGTGGCCCGGCGCGTCGGCAATCTCTTGGCCCGCCATGGCCCGCGAATCCGCACCTGTAATTTTTATACCCTGGCCCGGCCCGTGGCCCGGCCCGTGAAACAAAAATCTGGCCCGGAACAGCTCTAATCACCAGCATGAAAGTTGACATGCCACCAAAGGTAAAAAATAACTATAAACAAGTATGATTCGTACTCAGCTACCTTGTTTTTTTCATGAAACATTTTCCACAATTTTCGAAATTGCATCCCCTGCTGCATCCTCATAGCATATGCGTTTAGATCACAATACAAATGTCGGTGGGCAAATCAGTCGATGCTATACTTTTTTGTATCAGCGGGTACGAAACCCCTTCCCACATTACGAAAGTTTCAGCACTTGCGGTGACTTCCAAAAACTTTCGAGCGTTTGAAACACGGTTCGAGGGTCAAGCACCTTCAACATTGACCCATTCTGTTGAGCATCGTGTGACTGACCACGCTGCTCGGTTTCTTGCACCTTCAACATTGACCCATTCTGTTGAGCATCGTGTGACTGACCACGCTGCTCGGTTTCTTGCAAGTCACAAGGATTAATACTCTTGTCATCATAATACCTGCTGCAAATCCAAAGCATATCTGGGAAATGCAAGAACTGTTAGCTACAATCAGAATGGACGGTGGAAGTGAAGCAAAACACACACATGATGTTTGCAATATAAGATGTAATTTTGAGCAAGTTACGCATTAGTTACATGTATTGTGCCTGGGATTGCCAAGCCTACAATGAGGGCAAGTACTATTTTTACAGTACTTGAGGGGCGTTACCCACGCAGCTTGTGGGGGAACTGTTGCACTATGAATGTATGTACATCATACACAGCACAGAACTTATTGCACTAGTGGAACAGTATGAATGCGTTTTTGAAGTGAATGATAGCCCCGTTTCATTGAATACTGCAGTAAGAATGCCGCTTTTGCATTTCGCAACCCTTTCTTCATACAAGTATTTTGACATGACAGATATCTTTCTGTGCTACATTTTTTGGGTCAATTACACAGCCGTTTCACTATGTACACATAGAGTACAGAACACAGTGAGCACCGCAGTATCACGGGGGCTTGCGCAGGTCAAATAGAGCTTATCGCGATTCTTACATTTATCAGGAACAACTGGGTTTTCATGACATGAACAAATGTTCACGGTAGCATGAACGTACAAAAAGCTGAGTACCTCGTATGGCCGTTGGTGACGCCGTGGTGCAAAAAATCGCCATTCTCCACCAAAATCATCGAATTTGAACTTTTGCGTATCGACAAGCCAAACACAGCAGCACCGAAACTCATTGCGAACACTTGAACAGGAACACTTGAAGGGGCGGAGCAAACTTTTTATCCACTGTGCTGTACGCGTTGGAAAGCTGCCAGCCAATCAGCGAGTTGCCTATTTATGTGATATAGACTGCAACTCAATTTACTGATGAACTGCCACTCAAAAACATCACACTAACTCACATCACACCAATGAGGCTTGTGTTTCCCTGAGATGAATCAATGATAACATTTGTATAATACAACAGTGTGTTATGATTGATTGTGCTATAAATTGACAGCTCTGGTTATATTTTGCTTTGGTGAACGTAATTTCGTTGTTGTGCATTTTGCAGGAGTTCATTTTTTTTGTTTTTTGTTAGAAGAATCAAATGGTCAATCGAACTGTCAAAAACATCTCCTATGGATGACATGTTAAAAATGGTTTTATTTATAAGCATTATTCATGATGAAACACGCAAAAAATATCGTTTTAGGAAGACTCATACCAATCGTCACCCTGTAATTTATAACACATGAGTATACGCACGGACAATAGCCAGAACACGCGGGACTAATTTGGCCCCTGACTGTTTTGGAGGTCCGCAAGAGGGGCGCGGGACTAATGTCGTGTTACCCTGTGCAGGCAGGAATGTCTGTGCGCTTTGTTGCCGTTTTTTATGTTTCATAAGTCCCAATCGTATGCACACTGTTTGCGCGCCGTGTTCACGGTGTTATCGGCATCCGTTGCACACAGTGTTCAAATGGGCATTTTTCTTCTTTCTCAATGGTTGTCCTTCATCAATGTCAACTAGACCTGCAGAAATACTCTATTCAATTTCTGAGTTTGCACGATTCTTAAAATAGCGGTGGCGCATTAAACATTACCGATTTTGATGATTTTGGCCTTTTTTGAGGTCACAGATGGTGCCCAGAACCAATTAACAAACTGGCCGATTGGCCTAAAATTTTAACACAGCATTCAGTTTCTCTTGGCAATTATTTGTGCAAATTTTCTAGTTTGTATTCCACATACAGTGGCCATGGTGCCCAAAAAACCGCTATTTTTGATGTTTTTGGCCCTTTTCTGGCAAAAAGTGGCCCAAAACCAATTAGCGCCTAATCCGATTGGTGAGATTTTTTAACACAATATTCACCATGCTTTTGTGAACACCTGTGCCAATTTTTAGGTTTGCACGATTCAGCAAAAAGCAATGGCAATCATTTTTATTCGAAAGAAACCGCAGTTTCATTTATTTTTCAAAGTATCTTGTACACAATCCCAATTTGCCTATTTTTTATCCTCTACCGTCTAGAAGCGGTTTTAAGGGGACTGAGTGAAACGTACGCGAAAACTAACGTCAAATTCGTAACCACCTACCTCGATTTGTATGAAAAACTTTATTTTAGAATTTTTGAAAAAAATTGTCCTTCTTCTTCTCCATAGTGTGTGCGTTTAGGGCACAGTAGTAATCTCGAGTCATGTTTTCAATGCGATTTTCGGAACAAGCGGGTACGAAAACCCCCCGTTTGCCAAGATTTCAGACCTCGAGGTGGCTTCCAGAAGTTTTGAGTTCAGAAAGAATTACCCATCTTCTGCCAATTCTCATGTTTTAGGCTAAATATGTGGCCCAAAACCAATTGGCGCCTAATCCGATTGGCAAGATTTTTTAACACAATGTCAACTAGACCTGCAGAAATACTCTGTTCAATTTCTGAGCTTGCACGATTCCTAAAACAGCGGTGGCGCAGAAAACATTACCGATTTTGATGATTTTGGCCTTTTTTGAGGTCAAAGATGGTGCCCAGAAGCAATAAACAAACGGGCCGATTGGCCTAAAATTTTAACATAGTTTTCAGTTTCTCTTGGCAATTATTTTTGCAAATTTTCTAGTTCGTATTCTACACGAAGTGGAAATGGTGCCCAAAAAACGCGATTTTTGATGTTTTTGGCCCTTTTCTGGCAAAAAAGTGGCCCAAAACCAATTTGCGCCTAATCCGATTGGTGAGATTTTTTAACACAATGTCAACTAGACCTGCAGAAATACTCTGTTCAGTTTCTGAGCTTGCACGATTTCTAAAATAGCGGTGGCGCAGAAAACATTACCGATTTTGATGATTTTGGCCTTTTTTGAGGTCAAAGATGGTGCACAGAAGCAATAAACGAACGGGCCGATTGGCCTAAAATTTTAACACAGTTTTCAGTTTCTCTTGGCAATTATTTTTGCAAATTTTCCAGTTCGTATTCCACATGAAGTGGCTATGGTGCCCAAAAAACCGCGATTTTTGATGTTTTTGGCCCTTTTTTGGCAAAAAAGTGGCCCAAAACCAATTTGCACCAAATCCGATTGGTGAGATTTTTTAACACAATGTCAACTAGACCTGCAGAAATACTCGGTTCAATTTCTGAGCTTGCACGATTCCTAAAACAGCGGTGGCGCAGAAAACATTACCGATTTTGATGATTTTGGCCTTTTTTGAGGTCAAAGATGGTGCCCAGAAGCAATAAACGAACGGGCCGATTGGCCTAAAATTTTAACACAGTTTTCAGTTTTTTTTTGGCAAGTATTTTTGCAAATTTTCTAGTTCGTATTCCACATGAAGTGGCTATGGTGCCCAAAAAACCGCGATTTTTGATGTTTTTGGCTCTTTTCTGGCAAAAAAGTGGCCCAAAACCAATTTGCACCTAATCCGATTGGTGAGATTTTTTAATACAATATTCTCCATGCTTTTGTGAACAACTGTGCCAATTTTTGGGTTTGCACGATTCAGCAAAAAGCAATGGCGATTTTTTAATTCCAAAAAACCCGCGATTTTAGCATTTTTCAGAGGTTTTTTTAGTCTACCGCGCAGACAGAGTGGAGTTGGGGCCTGAAATTTTATACACGAAGTTACTACCTGCCAACCTACCCAACGCACCCCAAAAGTCCCGATTTCCCCACATTTTAAAAAACGTTGCCACGGCAAGTTCGATTTTCCGGGACAGGCACTCTTAAAAAAAATTTTTTTTTAATTTTTTTTAAATGAAAGTTGTTCAGAATTTTTCAGGGAGTCCGAATATCACTATCTGAGGAGCCACCGACTTACCATATGACCCCCACTCATATGGGAGGAGGGTGAAAATTTCAGACTTGGTTTCGGCGACCCCATTTTCCCACCGACGACATCACGTCTCGTGTTTTGCCTCTCAATTCACCTCAAATAACATGGAAACAAGTTCCACAACAAACCGGTGTGATCATGCTGACGACACGAGGCGAAACAGCAACGAGCAACCAACGAAGTTACGCTTGCAGTGGCAGACAGTGCAATTTCCACCTTTCGAGATCCTGAAAAACGATGCGTAAATGTGAGTTCTCTGCTTCTATCTCACCTTAGCGACATCGGAATTTGTTGAACTAGCCTTTGCGACGCTCAAGTACTTCAATGCGCGAGTCGATCATCACTCACCAAGGCTGAAAACAGTCGATAAATAAATCCAGAATACCACCTGCAGCGTTGAAGACTAAGTGACAAGGTAAAGTCAAAGAAAATTTTTGTTGAACTTTCGAAAAATTATGCCAAAAACGGCATTTTCAGGGCACATTAAAGAAAAAATTTCAAAAATTTTTAATAAAAAAAATAAAAAAAAGCTTATTTTTTTACTTTTTTTTAAAAAATTTAAAAAAAATTGTTTTTGACCCTTACATCTCTACTGCAGATGCAGCTGTTTTGATAGGGTGGCGGAGAACTGGTACCCGGAGAACTGGTCACCGGAGAACTGGTACCCTCTCACAAACGCACGCGGAGAACTGGTACCCGGAGAACTGGTCACCGGAGAACTGGTACCCACTGTGGTTGGACGTGTTTTTGGAGTGTTTTACTGCCTCTGTCTGTTGCTGTTGAATGTTATATTTTATTTTTCAGATTAATAAAAATATTTTGTAAACTTTGTTTTGTATTAACTTTCATATTATCATTTCAAATGCACTTTAATCAATCAGTCAAGTTTTATTGACACGAAAAGAACAGTAGAAACACGTGAATACAAATGACATTGACATAGTAAAACACGTCATTTTTAAAACGCCTTGCACATAAAAGCGGTATGACTAGCGTTCGATGGCCAACAAATAGAATTTTGATATTTTGGGCTAAAACCTTATATTTTTACCTCAGGAAACGTTGTTGGTTTGTCAAATGACGTTTTCTTGCACACGCTGAAATTGCAAACGTACGTTAAAATGCGCATTTTCTGTCATTTTGTGCGAAAAGGCTAAATTTTGAGCCTTGGGGAGCATCGTAGAAAAAATAAATGCGAAATTTAAAAAAATTTAGCAAATTTTAACTTAGAAAATGTTTTTATCATAACAGTCAGAATTTTCAAAGTATCACTGAAACTGCGTACACATTTTGTGACATAGCCGAAAAAAAGGGGTCCACAAGAATAACATTTTTCTCGTTCAGAATCCATCTCATGCGCACACAGCGTGTGTAAAGCATCACCACAAAAAAATTTCTAGTGCACACAGCATACCTGTGGACTATCTACCTGTGTGCAGCGGAATAAATTCTCAACTCCTTTTGTGTTCACAATGCGAGGCAAACTAATTTTGGAATTTTAGCGCGAGCGACTGACGGGCCATATTATGTCTCATCCGCTGTCCGCTGCGCTCCGCTTCGCTCGCGAATGGACATGATTTAACGCAAATCCGAGGTAACCACGTGAAAGAAGAGAACAAACTGAATCAAATCCACTACTTTTTGAATAAATTTAAGAGAATGTTAGTTTGTAAAATTCTTTTGTAAAAATTCACAAATCTTCAGTAACATCCATAATAGATAGATAATAAATGATTCTGAGTCTAAAATGAAAGTCAAAATGGCAAAACGCCGTCATTAAAAAATTAAACATACAGTTAATTAAATCTAGGATAAATAGTTCTTGGAGGTGGGTACCAGTTCTCCGGTGACCAGTTCTCCGCACGCGCAAATCCGAGGGTTTTCCGGGTACCAGTTCTCCGGTTACCAGTTCTCCGGGTACCAGTTCTCCTACTGCCGTTTTAATAATGATGCATTACGGATGCATGATTATTAAAGCAGCTGCATCTGCAGTTCCGGTGCTGTCCGGTCTCCGGTGCTCCTCTCCTCTCCTCCTCTATAACATAGGAAAGAAAGAAAAAATGCAAAAACTATATTTTTTATAAATTGACCATTTTCATTTTTCACCTTATTAAAAAGGCTTGGCTTAGGACTAGGATTAGGGTTAGGAGGAAGCGAGGAACCTACAACCCGGCTCGATCGACTCATTGCAAGCAACCGATCAAAAATCAAAAAAAATCATTTTTAACAAACAAACAAACAAAGAATGAAAACAAAACGTTTAAACAGTCCCCACGTCTCCCGTACTGCTAACAACGCGCGCGCGCCCACAAAAAACTGAACTTTTCCTTTCCAGATTTCCCTGAGTTTTGCGAATTGCATTTGCAATCAAATCAAGCCCGTCTGCTCTGCTCTGCTGCTGATCATTTTATTCCGCTGCAACAGTTACAATTACAAACAGTTCGTGAATCGTGTCGTGACCTGTTTAAAAAATCGTCGAAATGGATCCAAGGACTAGTTGGTATGTTGATCGAGCGAGCTAATTTGTCGCTCAATGTTTTTTTGAAAGTTTTTTTAAATGAACGTTTCTGATGGTGAATGAAAAAAAGAGAAAATCATTGAAACCAACGCGTTCACATTCTTCTTGTCAAGATCATAAGCTGGCGCTTCTCTCTCGTTGCGCAGGTACCAACCGGAGCAGCGCGGCCCAGCGTTGCACCAGTGGGAGCAGTACATGAACTTGGTGCTGTCGAAGCAGGCCGCGTCGGTCGCCGCGCCCAGCGTCAGCAGCAGCACCAACGGCGTTCCATCGGCCTCTGATTCTGGATCCGAAGAGCAAGACAGTCGGTCGGATCAGAGCAAACTTGAAAACACAAAGGCCAAAAGTGAGTTCACTGCTGCCCTGTGTGCCTGCCTTAGTTTGGAAGTGTATTGCGTCTCGTGACACAATTGCGTTCTGGAGAAGATGCATTGTGCTTTATTGTGCAGACAGTGACGCTGCTGCATCGAGCCGTCGTCTGGCGCAGTCGAAGTCGCCCCTCGGTGACGCCATCCATTATGTGGCGTCTCAAAAGCCGATCATTGCAGACAACGACGACACCCTCAGTGTCGGTGGTTTATTCCGCCGCGTTCATCGCATAAAGTGCCATGGCATTTTTCAATGTTTCAGAATGCAGTCAATTTCAAAGTTTTGTGGAAAAAATTAAATTGACAGAAATAACCGGCTTTGGCATTTCTCACGCGTTTTTGGTGAGGCAAGGTGTAGTAATCAAATAATCCATCTAGCTGCAAAATTCTAGGTGTATGAGCAAACACACGAACCTGTTTCTTTCTGCAACTCAAAAGTGATGACACAAATGACATGGTGCTTACCATGAACACGACGACTCGTTTGCTATTATCTTTTTTTTCAAGACCTGCGACTCAATGCGTTTGTGGACGTGAAAGGAAACTAGTTTCAATCTTTATTTGGTAATTCAGAACGGCCTAAGTGACCCGCCTTATTTTGGGAACTCGGATTCCTTTGCCATTGCCAATTTTGAATTCCCGCGTCATGTATAAGACTGCTTACCCATCTATGCGCGCATTAAGACGCGGGACCAAAATGAAAGATATTACTGGTTACAACCGCTTTTTTGCTAAAAACAAAAACAACATTAAAATTGGTTAATTTTCGTGGCAAATGCAGTGCAGTAATTGAGTGACTGTGCAGTGGCTGTGTTTGCAGGCGTACTTCCTGGACGCCCAGGGCATCCTCGACCGGCGTCAGCAGCGCAATCGTGCGTGCACCTATGGCTTCAACGTCAATCGCAGTCGTTTGACTGAAAAATATGGCGGCACACCATGGCTGCAAGCCGGCAAGTGTTACAACCCGGGCGTTTTTGGGTGCGTTTGTGTTGGTTTTGCTTGGCTTTACCGGCATTTTGTTTTGGCATTTTGTTGTTTTGACTTGGTCTGTCTTTGCAGTTTACATGATGAAATTGTGGATTTCTACAAGTGGATGGAACCGCGCGCTTCCGAGCATGCGCTGCGAAGACGAGTGTATGAACGGTTGCGGGATGGTATTTTGGACACTATGCAGGACTCAACGGTCGGTTTTGTGACCACCTTTGCTATTGGCTTGTTTGGTCAGCTCAGCAACGAATCTAAAAAAACGAATTTCGCTCTGCTGCAGGTGCGTGTCGACTGTTTCGGCAGCTTTGCAACGGGTATATTCCTTCCGGTCAGGTGTGCCCGCTTGCGCTTGTCTTTCACACTGACTGTCTGTCACATTGTTCAACTGATGTGTTTGCAGTGACATCGACGTCGTTGTCAGTGGCTCGTGGCCCTCCGTTCGCCCTGTAATGTATCAACTGGCTGAACAATTGAAAGCACGCGGTATTGCGGCCAGCGATTCGGTGAAGGTGAGCGTTTGCACCGGATGGTGACCATTGAAAAGCCAAAATCGCAAACCACGCAATTGCAGATTCTCGACAAAGCGACCGTTCCGATCATTAAAATTGTGGACCGCGAAACCGACATCCGCTTGGACATCAGCTTTAACATGAAGTTCGGCGTTCCGTCGGTGCAGTTGATTCAGGCTGGTCGCCTTGTCCGGTTTTGCGCGAGTGGTCTCGTGTTGTGCGTCCGTGTTGTTTATTCCAATAGCAATGTTTTTCGTTCAGGATTTCCTGCAGCAGTACCCGCCACTGCGCTTTCTGGTGTACGTGCTCAAGCAATTCTTATTGCAACGTGATTTGAACGAGGTGTTCACGGGCGGTGTCAGCTCGTACAGCCTGATTCTGATGACCGTCAGCTTTCTGCAGGTGCCACTGCTGCTTGCATTCTCTCGTTCAAACGTGCTCACTGTTTTTTACTGTTTTTTGTCATGTCAGATGCACAAATCGCCAGCCGTCCGCTGCGACCCGTGCGCCTACGGCAGCTCCAATCTTGGTGTGCTCTTGCTGCAGTTCCTCGAGTTGTATGGCCGAAAGTTCAACTATTTGAAGACCGGCATTCGGGTTGGTGAGAATGTTCATGGAAACAATTCAGTGGTTACATCGCTCGTTTACCCGCAATGTCGACATTGCAGATAAAAGACGGTGGCTCGTACATGCCGAAGGAGGCGTTGCTGCAGCAAATGGACGGCGGACACCGGCCGTCGATGTTGTGCATTGAAGATCCGTTGTTGTCAAGTATGCAATTAGTTGGTTGACGATTAAAATAGAACCGCTTTTATAGAATCAAGCACAACAACAGATCAGATGATGTGTTACACGCTTCTGGTTGTGGTTTGTGTTATACCAAGCCGAATGTCGCAATTGAGCACACACACGACACGTGTCGTGTTCGTCACGAAACACTTGCACACGCAGGTAACGACATCGGCCGCAGCAGTCACGGCGTGATGAAAGTGAAACAGGCGTTCGACTACGCGTACCAAGTGCTGACGACTGCGGTGCTCGCGCAGTGCTCTGCCTCCGCCTATCTCGATCACAACAGGTGCCGAAGTGACGTCACTTTGCAACGCCACTCTGATTCACTGCAACTCGCTTTGCAATCGCACTTTCTTATGCAGCATGCTGGCGCGTATCGTGCGAGTCACGGACAGTGTGATCGACTACCGGTTCTATTTGGACAAGTTGATACACGGCGAGATGGTTGGTGCGCACGAGCAACAGGCGCTGGTGAACTGCATGCAGATGCCGTGGGAGTGGTACATGTTGCCGGAGCGTGCCGTCGCGAACACCAGCGACGCCGCTACAACGTCAACCGCTGACATCGTCGACGACGCCAGCGAGGGCGAGGGCGCACACTCACCGGCCTCATTGTCGTCCGCACACACACGGTTGGGTCACTTTAGCGTCGACGGCCGAATGGACGTCATTTGCTTTTAGATGCATTGAATTGCACTGACACCAGAATTTCAATTTTGTTCCTCCATGCCCGCATTGTTCACGTGAATGGAAGAACAAAACTGAAAAGTCCGTTCGTAGCGCTGTGCATCACAACAGCACATGACATCGTTTCGGTCCGCCAGCAAATGAACGTGTCCACCCGGTGCCGTTTCAAGTGTTTCATTTGTTCGCAGATCAACGTCGTCAGCGCCGGTGTCCGTGTTTGACGACGAACTGATTGCGTCTGAGAGTGTGCCTGCCTCCGCTCACAGCAACACAAATGTGCAAAGCACTGCACAACCGGTGATTGATGCGCAACAGACGCAATCAAACGATCTTGATGAGTGCAATGCGGTGGACGAAGTTGAGTGCAGTGATTCTGGCGGTGTCGTTGACGTGCCGCCTGACTCGGAAGCAAGCAAACCACAGCCACCGTCTCCTCCACCCTGTACATCTGCCTCATCGCAGTCGCCCGGTGACACATTTGGTGCATCCACTTCTGAGAGTGTCGCTGTTGCGCAGCCGGTGCATTCTGAAGCAAACGAGCAACAGAGGTTGGCTTTTTTATATAACATCGTGATAAAAATCCTGTAATCTGAAACAGAGATGTGCATAGGGTGTTCCTAGGGTGTCCCGGGACAGGCTAGCGTCGCGCGTCGCGCAGCGCCTGAGGGGCTACGTCGCGCAGCGCCTCGGATGGAAGATACAAAATATTCACAAACGAAATAAAAATTTATATGAAATAAAAAGTTAAAAATTCGAACATTTCAGTTGACTGACTAAAACAAATCTTCAAAAGTACGTGTCTTGTTACTTTTGTAGGCTGTAATGTATTTGTATTTGAAATCGCGCTGCGCAATAAGCACATTTACAGTGGTACAGATAACCAGGTTTTTTTGACGCGAAATCGTGCGCCAATGACGCAAAAAAGTTTTGGATACCGCAAAAAATCGGTCGTTTGCGTCGCTTTTTCCGTTTCTCTCAATTTTTGAGGACTTCAAAAGAATGTTTTCACGTAAATTTGTCCCAAGATCCGAAATTTTTTAGCGGCGCAAGCCATGGACGGACACCTTATGTTTCGTTTGACAATGGCAATCATGCAACAGTCATGAATTCATCGTTCGTTTTTTAAGGCGCGTTTAGCAATTAGTTTTTCTTACGTACGCACGGAACGCACGTCGTTCTAAATGCGGGGCGCAAAACAGTCGTTTCGTTTACGCCACACGACAAAACTGAAAACTGCGCACCGCATTTAGAACGACTGAAGTGTCGTGCATACATACGGAAAACTAATTCGCGTGGGCAAAAAGTTGTGTGGTATGTCCGAACGTGCGGACGGACAAGCTTGCGTACGGGAATTAGAAAACGTGTAGCATCCGTCATACGACTGTCGTTCTAAATGCCGTGACCAAAAATAGTCCGTTCTGTTGCGGACAAAAATGCAAATGTCTGCCCTAGCAAATTTGAAAACGGGAATTGACAAATTTTATTTTTTAGTGGTCATCTCCCTTGCATTCCCTCCCCTTCCCCTACCCTCTTCCCCATTTTGCAATCAGTTTGTCGTCGCATTTTTATCACATGTGTTCTCATGAAGCGCATGTAAAAATCTAAATTCTTTCAGTTTTGGTATATACAAACTGAATTTGAACAAATTTTGATTTGGATCTTTCAAAAATGGAAAATGCTGACCCAAAATCTCCGCCGACGCCGATCAGTTCGCTCGACGAAGCGCAGGTGACAGAGAAGCTGATCGAAGCTGTTTTGCTTTTTTGGAGCCAGCAGCCCCCTTCTCCGAAACCAGCAAGCAAACAAGCAAACAAACAAACAAACAAACAAACAAACAAACGAACAAACAAACAAACAAACAACGAAAAACAACAGTTTCCAGTAGATTTCAGTTTTCTTTCTTTTCAAAACAGGCAAGTAGACCCACCAAATAAAACTGAGCATTTTTTCCCGTTGCTCCAAGATCTAATATACCTTGATTTTCAACTTAAAATTAACAGACACTGGAAAATATGAACTTTTCCGCACATCCGTCGAACGACTTTTTGCTGCCAGCAGCAAAAAGTCGTCGGACAGTCGTGCGCAAGAAATTCTAATTCGCGTGCGCATTTGTCTTTTTACGCACGGACAAACAGTCGTTCTAAATCCCGTGCGCAAAACAGTCGTGTCGGATACACGTAAGTCACACGCACGAAATTCTAATTCGCGTGGGCACAAGTTTTCTTGCGTGCGCACGGACAACGTTCTAAATCATGCGCGCAAAACAGTCGTTACGTGCGAACGACAGTCATGCGTGCGAAATTCTAATTCGCGTAGCCATTTTTTAAGTTCTGTCTCCGTGCGTACGCAAGAAAATCTAATTGCTAAACGCGCCTTTAGATTGTTCAGTGTTTTGTTGACAACGGTTCAATTAAATGTAACAATATTTTCGTTGTTTTAACCGTATCAACGATCACGTCCAAATAGCTTTTTGTTCGCTCCATTTCTGAACATGTGTTTTGTTTAAATTTGAATGGGTGTCATAGACGCCGACATACTTTGGATGACATTCAAAAATCGTAAGGTAAAATGTGATCTCAAAACCTATTTTTTGAAAATTTTCTTCGCTGCGCGAAGACTTCACAAATCACCATTTTTCATTTAATTTCAAAGGCAAAGTCGCCTGCCGAACTTAAAAAACTTCAAAAATGTAAAATTTTCTTTTTCAGCACTTTAAAAACATATCTAAGAACTTTTCACAACTTGTTATCATATCATATCTTATTTTCAAGCTAGAAACCAATATTTGGGTATCCCCTCTGAACAACAAACACAAATTTTCAAACACTGTGTTAGTTTCAAGCAGTTTTGTTGTTGTTTGTCTGTCCACTCGTGGTTTACTGCCATGTTTTTTCGGCGCTCTTTACTAATGCGTGGCCCAAGACAAAATGAATGGCCCTTCGCAAAATGAATGGCCCATCGCAAAATGAATGGCCCTACACAAAATAAGTGGCCCAACACAAAATGAATGGCCCAACGATTTGTATACATTCTTAAAAGTGATTTTTGATCTGAGGTTGCTTGCAATGAGTCGTTGTAGGTTCCTAATCCAAAGCCAAGCCGTTTGCATAAGGTGAAAAATGTTGCTTGCAATGAGTCGTAGGTTCCTAAACCTACACAGGGAAAAGAACATTCGTCTGACTGCGCAATAATCGCATATATATGATACATACCATATACCTCGATGGTTCAGTTATGTTACGCCACTATGGTACATACCATATATACGTCGATGAGCCAATTATGTGTGCCACTATATTACATTTGGGGTACATTTGGAGTACATACATGTGTACATTTGGCGTACATTTGGATAGTTCTTTTCCCTGTGCTAATCCTAAGCCAAGCCTTTTTGATAAGGTGAAAATGATCAATTTAACCTTATCAAAAAGGCTTGGCTTAGGTTTAGGATTAGATACCTATAATGACGCATTGCAAGCAACATTTTCACCTTAACCAAAAGGCTTCGCTTAGGTTTAGGATTAGGAACCTACTCATTTTGCGATGGGCCACTCATTTTGCGATGGGCCATTCATTTTGCGATGGGCCATTCATTTTGCGATGGGCCATTCATTTTGCGTTCGGCCACGTAAAAGTAAAGAGCGCCGTTTTTTCTTCCAGATGGGTGCAATTTGCATCATTTTGGCCATTTGAATCCGGTTTTTGGAAACCTACAATTGCATCGTAGAACTTTCAGTCCAAATGCAGAAATCATAAAAAATTGTTCGTCAAAAAAGGTATTTTGCGGAGCAACTATCAAAATTTTTCTTCGCTTCGCGAAGTCTGCCCCCAGTGTCTATTTATTTTTTCACTCGGGCATGTTCAAAGATCACCCAGGAGATGCAAGCTGCTGGGTTGTTTTGAATCTCAGAACGTTCCTTTTGCAAGGACTCTTCGCCTCAGAACTTTTGCAAGCACACAGCATACAGTCAGATGCACTGTAGCCGTGTTTTTGAGAGGTCAGTTCTGTGGGACACAAAATTTGCGGGGAAAAATGTGGTGGAGTCGACGTCGCGCAGCAACCCGACCCGGGACAGGCTAGAATTGTCTGGCGTGCACACCTCTGATCTGAAAGTGTCTTTTTGTCAATTCTGTTTTGTCTTTTCTGATTTGGTTGTCGTTGTCCTCATTGATGGCACTGACATGTTACATGTTAAAGAAAGATATTTGGGTTGTTACGTAGTTTATTTGGGTTTGCTTATTAGGAGGACACGACAACGACAATAATAAAAACAGACCGAACACTGATCACAGATTATCACAGCTTATATAGCCAATATAATTACATGTAATTTCACAGTTATCGCTATTCCCAACTTCTCCCCAACAATTGAAAATGATTTATCACATATTTGATCGGAATTGTTGATTGATTGTTTTGTTGATTGATTGGAAGATTTGTTAAATTGTCAGTTGTGGTCAGCTCACCGGTGGTCAGTTGGAAGTTTCAGAGCAGTAATTTAGAATGCGTCCGTCCTAATTGCTATTGTGCTGCTGATTTTCTTCCAGCAGCGAGCCGAATCCAAATGAAGACGGGCCAGTTGATCAAGATCCAGTAGACACGCCACCGAATGCGACTTACTCGTACAGTGTTGATCTCAGTGAAATGGACTTACAATGGCAACGGCCGTCCGTGAGTGTCGATGTGGACGACACCCAGAGCAAGTCAAACAATCCGGGCACGTCACAGTCACTCGATACGTCACTCTCGAAGAAGGAGCTGCCTGTTCGTTTGTGGGTGTTCACATTGCTGGGTTCTTTTTGTTCAGTCTTGTCGTTTGTTGTTCGTTATTGAAATAGACACTCATATATAGCGTTAGCTTTCAAACGTGCCTAGCTGAAATGACGTCATGTTGTTCTCAAAACATGCGCAAACCGGACCTGTGAAAAAAATGCACGACGGGTCAGCCAAACTGAATTTATATTCTAGTGCCTGTGCATGACAAGCGGTGCTTTAAAAAGCGAATAAAGCGCATTTGACGCCGACACGTTCGAATACGGTAATCTGCATTTGCAAGTGAGTCAGGTTCTGCAGGACGACGAGTCGCAGTGTGACGACGAAGACACGACAGGGTGTGCGGCGACCGAGCGGCTGCATCGAGCGGCCACTGTGGACGAGATCACCATGAGTCACTCTGTATCCACGGACAAACTGACGGCAGTGTTCGTGAACAGCTCGCTAGCCAGCAGCTCGCATGCGCATCTCGCATTGTCGCACGTGTGCTCGCCCGATCACGCCGGCCAGTCGTCAGCGACGTGTCCGGTCCCGTTCGGTGACTCCGCCATTGTGGCCGTCAAAACGTCGCCACTGAGCGAGCCATCGCACGATGCTGCCAAACAGCAACACCCTGTAAATGAGCATGCTGCGTCCGGCAAAACGCTGCAGGAGAAATGGCTTCGATCGCTCAAGGTTGGGCCGGTCTTAAGACTGCTGTGTCAGTTTGTTGAATGGATTTCGGTCTCAGTTGAATTGCGATCATATGAGCATTGTTCCTATCTTCAGGTGAGCACGATGCTCCAGAGCTCCAGTGGCGGTGGCGGCAGCAGTGCACCCACGACTGACAGTGAGTCACAGGTAAGCTACTGCAAATAAAGTAATATCATTTGTTTTGGTCCCGCTACTCAATGCGCGCACAGATGGGTAAGCAGTTTCATGCACGACGCGGGAATTCAAAATTGGCAAACGGATCCGAGTCTCCTACATAAGGCCGGGTCACTTAGGCTATTCTGAATTACCACAAACAGATTGAAACGAATTTCCTTTTACGACCACAACTGCATTGAGTCACAGGTCTTAAAGAAAAGATAATAGACACCCGACAGTGCAGCCGGTTATAACCAGTTAACACGGTTAGCACACATTCGACATTATTGCCGCACACACGTGTCGACGTCAGTGTGTGTGTTTGTGACTGCACAACGTTACTGCGTTATCACACCGAGTGCACTGTCTTTGTGCTAGCACTCTGAAAACGCAACACTTTTTGAAATGGTTGCTCAAGGAATGAATGAGCGAATCATGCCCTTTGCATACGTTTCACAGGCGTCACCGTCGAGTTCACACGGTGACATGAGCCGCGTCTACCACCAACCAGGTGACCAACAGCACCGTGGCGCACATCAACAGCAACACCAGCAGCAGTCTCAACGACGTCATCATCAAGCACGTGGACGAGCTCGTGCTGCTGCTGCTCAGTACTACACCAACAACTACAACACACAGGTTGGCGGAGGTGCTCTGGTGTTTCGTCGCTGTCGTTTCGCTGCTCGCAATTTTATGTGGTTGATTGGTTGGCAGGCGTTGTGTGTCTCAAAATATTGATTTGATGCAACGCACGCAGTGTTTGCTGTGTTTGTTCAGATGGACAGCAAGCCTGCGCAGGCACAGCGTCGTCGGCAGCAGCAACAGTCTGCAGAAAGTGACACTGCCACGCCACACCACACTCAGTCAAGCCACTGGCCATCAGAGCACAACACTGTGAAACAGCAGCACAAGCAGCCGCCGATCACGTCACGCACTTGGACTCGCTCGAAGCATCGCCGGGGACGGCTGGCCAATGGCCCAAACGCACAGGAGAAACCGTAATAAGAGGCTTATGCGTGCTTAGGTGCTGATTAATATGAGACACACCCGTTTTGTTGGTGGATTTTTATCGTTTTTGCTTTGGTGATTTGTGTTTAGTGACATATTTGACTTAGCGGGCTCGTTTTTCTACAGCAGCTATGATAGTTGAGTCTTCTTTCCATCATTTTGTATTTGAAATGTTTACGACATCTCACAAGTATTTATTGTGTGGAAAATGGAACTATTTCTTTGTGGATTAATTTTCGTTTTTTGGGAATGTTTCGATACCTTTTGAGACACACGATGTCGGCTTGAACCGCTAGCTGTGTTGATCTTTTGTTGTTGTTTTTTTTAGATTGAAAGCAAAAGAACGTAGACGAACTTGCCGTGAATGATAGAAATTCCAGCATTTTGTTATTAAAAGATGTTTGGTTTTAGCAACGGCGTCATTATACATTTGATGTTTTGTCACGAGTTGTTTGTAGTCTTTGTACTATTGTTTCGGAACATTTAGTCGCTTCGCTATAAAAAGCAGAACCCGTGATTTCCTTGTATTTGTGAAACGTTATTCATTGTTATTCTGTTAGGTGTTCGCTGATTAAATTAGCTAACGGTGTATTTTGTTGCTGTGCTTGCGTTGTGTGATATTATCCTTTGCTTTGATCGGCTCAGATTTTTAGAAGAAATTTTGAATTATGCAATTGCAGAATGAGTATATCGTGTTAGTGCTGAATTGTTCTAGTCTGAAGACAGGCGCATGCATTCGGTATAACATTGCCGCGTGGACTTCATACGAGTTCCACTGCGTGCGTGTGTGTGTGTGACTGTGCAACATTACCATGTGTTATAACAGAGTGCACTGCCTTTGGACTGCGTGCGACTTTATCCAAAACAAGTTCAGCAGTTTTAATGCGTGTTAGGCTGAGGTTTGGTTACTGCAGCAGTTCAGATGTGGGATAATTTTGAAAACAGCGAATCGATCGTTTATTGAAAGTTGTTCCTCCATGCGGTGCACAACACCGCAATTGGAGTTTCGAGCTGCGTGCGGTGTGGCGGCAAGTGCAACAAACGGTCGCACGGGTCTACTGGAATGGTTCAACCGTTTAGCGTTCGAAATTATTATTGAAATTTGATACTGGCACTGTATTTTTGTTTGTGAAGCTCAAGGCTCTAAATAATTTCAAATAATTTTTGTCTTTTTGCTTTTGTCAAATAATTTGCTTTTCGATGGAAAATTGCTATCCAGCCATCACGTGTATATTTTAACTTATTATGTGAACTTATGAACAACAATAAATAACATGTGAACCTATTACATTGATTCACTGTTATTTTATTCGAAAGAAAATGGTCAAAGTCTGTCTGTGGTTGCGAATTTGTGAACTTTTTGAAATCGGAAATTTTGTGCACTGTACAATGTTTGCCAACAAAATACGATTGGTCCAAACAGCATGGTATCAGCGTTACACACCCATATTAACGACAGTCTCCATTTGCTCTTTCAGATTAAAGCGTTTCAAATTGGTTGGACCACACAAACTTTAGACAGATTTTGACTTTTTTACCAATTCAGTCCTTTTTACAGTACTTTTTTTGGTTTTCATTGCCACACAATGACATGCAACAGTAAAGTGCCTGCATTATCGATCAAATATGATTCCCGTATCGTTATGTCCAACAAAACAAACGTTCATATTGTTTGTTCGATTTGTTGTTGCGCTTGAACAATAAAACGTTGAATGCGTGGCATTTGAAAAGTTGCTTTTCTGTCGGTGCGTTTTGTGCGCAGCTGCGCTTCTACGCAGAGTTGTATTCACAGCCGG
>JASANC010002547.1:0-20532 GCA_030248135.1 Theristus sp. LFF4_11 | reverse complement strand
GTTGTTTTTAGTTTTTACTTTTAGTTTTTTTGAAACTTCAAAGTTTTTACGCTTTTCAGCAAGCTTTTAAACAACAAACGCGGCGCAAAAATATAACTCTTATGTACTTGTATCCGTGTGTACCACATCAGAGACTTGAAAAGCGTTGTCGAGCCAAGTCTTTCACTGCTTACACAAGGCCATATTCCTCCTTTTATATGCGTCTCCCGCATTTTTAGATAATAATAATACACAATACTACACACGGCCTGGCAACTCTCGGGAAAACGGTGGAAACCGTATTGCGTCTTAACGCGGAAGGTCTTGTCTTACTGACAGGGAATATATTTTTTTATTATTTGATTATATGTTGGAATTTAATAATAATTTAATAATTTAAATATTATTTGAAAATAACCATTGGTTGGGGGGGGGGGGGTTCCTGCAAAAAGTTCCATAATAACAGGTCAAATATATCGTGTTCTCAAACCAAAGAAACTCCGAAAAAACTTGAAAATGAAAAACTTCTTAAAGTTGCAGTAAATCGGAAGAGCGATAACAGAATATTCAAACCTATGCTTTATTATGCTCACATGGTGTTCTATGTGCACGGAAAATATCTGCTCATTGCTTTTTGCAGCAGCACTCTTTGGTTTGAAAAAATTCGCGGGCAAAATGAAAATTATTGTACGTACAGGGTGTTTCAATCCAAAGTTATCATACCAAACTTCAACTCGCCAACCATTCGGGTTACCGTATTACCCCCATTAAACCCCCCCCACCATTAATCCCCCCCCCCCCAATAAACCCCCCCCCCCCCCGACCAGTTTCCAAATAATCCCCCCCCCCCCACAAATAATCCCCCATGGGGGTTAATTGGAAACCTGTTTGAAACACATACCCAGCGAATTCAGTGGCTGAATGCAGTGACATTGGTGAAATTGTGCTACCAAAGGCCCCAAATGGATGAGTTAATGGTAATTTCATTACAAAAGGCTGTTAAAAAAGGAAATCTCTGTGAAAAGTAGAAGTTTCTGCAACTTTCTTGCCTGCCATGCAAGGTATTTTTGCCATTTTTCAACAAAACCCCACCCTTAGAAATTTTTGTATAATAAACCCCCCCCCCACCAATAATCCCCCCCACCAATAAACCCCCACCCCTAAAAGTCGCTGACGTGTTAATCCCCCATGGGGGTTTATTGGGGGTAATACGGTATATTTCATTTAATTTCCAGTCAAAAATATCAAACGGCTTCACCACCCTCAATGAAAAACCGTAACTTTCGCTTTGCTGCGACTGGGTGAGCAAAATCGAGTGAAATGATGTGAAACTTTGTGGCTGAAGAAAATCGCACTGGGGCCCGACAACTGATTGAATGATTTGAGTTGAAAATTTAGTTAGTTGTTTGCTAGTTTATAGTTGTCTCAAATTTTGTCAAAAAAATGTCAAACTGCTGAGTCAATCCGAGCCAAAAATTAGCAACACACACATTTTTCAGCTCAAAAATAAAGTTAATTATGTACATGTTTTCTAACAACATAAATTTTACAGCTCTGTTCAAAATTTCAACGATGCAATTGAAACAGCTTGATTTAGAGTCTTCCTGTGTTATTATGTGTGTACGAATTACGAAAGACTCGTGTTTGTATTGTCTCTATGGTAATGCTTTCTGAAATTGATGATAGCTAACATGATCCATTTTGTTGTTGAAACATTTTAGAAAACGAAAACATAAACATCAAAGAAATCTAGCTTATAATCCCTGAAAAGTCCATTTTAAACATGTAAAATTTCTGCAGTTTCGTAGTTTTTTTAGCTCGTTATGTTTTATAAATATTATCCGTTCAGCATTTCAGCTGAAAATTTGCGGAAATTAACGTTCAACTTTGCTGAATAACTGGTTATCTAAAGTAAAATGCTCAAACGGTTGATACTCAAAATAATCAGCACAAAAGCTGATATCACTAGCTACTACGACTTATGGTAACACCCTGTAGTTGTATATTGTAGTTCTGTACAACACACAGCATGAGAAAGTATGGTTTCACAGAAACACGTTTTTGAAAACCAAAACCAAAATGTACAATATCACTGCCACTGTTTTAACCAACGTGCTCCTTCTGAAAACGTTTGGAAAGCACCTGGTATTTTGTGGCTTTATTGTCAGGGAAGGTTGATTTCGCGAGTGTTTGCTTTCCTGTTTCGCTGATGTTTTACTCAAGACTAAAAGATGTGGTCTGGATTCAATGTTTCGTGGCAGATCTGCCTGGTGTCTGAGGCACTGATGAACCAATGATGCCCTAAATTTTCCAGTCTGACCATATCTGGAAAAACCGCAGCAACTTCTACACTGGGTGGCACGATATCATGTTGAATTGCGTGTCAACTTTGATTGATACCGAAAACACCATCGTACAGAAAGATCAAAATTTTATTTAAAATCAAATACACGTCACAAGATGGCAAAAAGAACTAAAAAAATAGTTTGGCCATACGCCTGATCCGCATTTTATAATAACACACCATTTGGGCAACAAAAGCAACTTCTAAATGACTAACAAACTGACTATTTGGGGCAAATTAACGTTTATTCAGTCGAATGTCAAAACATTCACAAATTTCTCGGGAAACGGCTTCCTAATCGCCAAGGAGAATTGCTGGAAGCAAAAATATTGTGTTCTGCGTATTATCTAGGTTTATGTTGTAACATGATTGCCAAAACCAAAAAATTCAAGGATAAAGGTCAAATTGAGAATAAAACACGTCTTGACGTTCGACGGCGGGGTGTAGGCAATTTATGACATACGTATAGCAAGAAATCACGCAACTACAGCGACGATCTAAAAGATCTAAAACATCCAAAAAGACTCAAAAATAACTTCTATTGAGCTAACCTAATCGCACACTGTTTTTGTAAGTTAAGCAAAAGCAAAATTGAAAAATAAAGTGGAAGTTTGAAATATGAACTTTACAACTTGAACGCGTGCCGCAACACTGAGAATTGTAGCATCAGATGTTCTCAGTGTACAGGGTGAACGCACGAGCGGGCTTTTCGCGGGCTGACGGGCGGGCCACGGGCCAAATGTCGACCCGTGTGGCCAGCCCGCATTAAGTTTTCAGCCCGTGGGCGGACCGAATCACGGTCTTTTTCGACCACGGACCCGACCAAATTCCCCCCGCGAGACTCGCGGGCAAAACGCGGCAGCACGCCCGGACGAGTCTCAAAATATTTTTGAGAGAAAAATTCGCCCGTGAGCCCAAAACCCCGTACTTGCCCCCACCCCTAGTGTGTACACATCGCAGAAAAAACGTGTCGTGAATCAACTTTAAAAATACGACAATTTTACGACCTTTGAACAAACTCAAACTTTGGTCACTTTGTCTTCTGCAGTGGTGTTTTGGCCGCTTGGTGCCATCCGTCTGGTCAGACTGCTCTCAGCGGCGCCGCGCCCTTCCTCTCGTTCTATCAACGGCCTGCTTTCAGCGTTGTCGCCTGCTTTCGACCACGGAAATCTGCATTTTTTGGAAATGCACGGAAATTTTTTTAAAGTCATCATCTATAGTCGTCCTGGATAATTTGTAGTATTAGCTGATTGGCTGGTGGTTTTGCCTGAATGTCAAGTTCAAAAAAAGAAATTTAATCTTTTTTATAGTTTTTTTTATTTTTGATGTGCGAGCATTTGTGAGGCAAATGGTCTTTTGCGGCTGAAGTATAGCGGCCTGAAGGATTGCGGCCGGGACGATAGCGGCCGGAGCATCGCGGCCTGGACAATCGCGGCCTGGAAGATTGCGGCCCGGGGCGATTGCGGTCTGGGAGGATTGCGGCCTGGGACAATTGCGGCGCGGGACGATTGCGGCCGAAGTATAGCGGCCTGGACGATAGCGGCCGGAGCATCGCGGCCTGGACAATAGCGGCCTGGAAGATTGCGGCCCAGAACGATTGTGGCCTGGGAGGATTGCGGCCTGGGAGGATTGCGGTCTGGGACAATTGCGGCGCGGGACGATTGCGGCCCACGATGTTTTTATGCTTTGTCACCTTTTCAGGTCAAATTCTATGGGGCTGGGGGACGGGCTGCCCCCCAAAAAAAAATTTCGAATCTATCTCTATCTGGGCTCGGCGACAAGGAAAGTTGAGAATGGAAGATTTCGATTTTGGGTTCTAAGAAAAAATAATTACTAATCAATAAACAAGAAGACAATTTTTTGGAAAAAAATGAAAACTCGTGTGCGAGCATAACAATGGGACTAATACAACCAGTTGCGTGCGACAAAGACAATGACAAAGCACCAATATTTCGTGGGCCGCAATTGTCCCAGGCCGCAATCGTTCCTGGTCGCAATGGTCCCTGGCCGCAATCGTCCCTGGCCGCAATCTCCCCGGGGCGCAATCGTCCTAGGCTGCGATCTTTCAGGCCGCTATCCTTCAGGCCGCAATGCTTCGGCCTCTATCTAATGGGCCGCAATCGAACGCACACCTTTGTTAAAGCGAACAGTTGGAATTTGAGTTCGAAAATTAATGCAAAATGGGAAATACGATCTGCACAGTGGATCCTGGTCGCCGCCGCCGTCGTCGTTGCAAAACCAAAAATTCCGCCATCAAAACTGCTGCTTTTTATTTTTCTGTGTCTCCCAAATCAGAAACAAGGTTTTACATTAATTTCCCAACTCATGGGCCACAATCGTCCCGCGCCGCAATTGTCCCAGGCCGCAATCCTCTCAGGCCGCACTCGTTCCGGGCCGCAATCTTCCAGGCCACTATTATCCAGGCCGCGATGCTCCGGCCGCTATCGTCCAGGCCGCCATACTTCGGCCGCAATCGTCTCGCGCCGCAATTGTCCCAGGCCGCAATCCTCCCAGACCGCAGACCTCCCAGGCCGCAATCGCCCCGGCCCGCAATCTTCCAGGCCGCGATTGTCCAGGCCGCGATGCTCCGGCCGCTTTCGTCCAGGCCGCAATCCTTTAGGCCGCTATACTTCGGCCGCAAAAGACCATTTGCCTCACAAATGCTCGCACATCAAAAATCAAAAAAAACATAAAAAAAGATTAAATTTCTTTTTTGAACTTGACATTCAGGCAAAACCACCAGCCAATCAGCTAATACTACAAATTATCCAGGACGACTATAAACTATAGAGAATCAGGTCATTCGTTGGTGGTTACGCATGCATGCTTTCTGTGCAAACCGAACTCCGCCCCCACAGCAATGCCTGCACATAAAACATGCATCACTTGACCACGAACCAATCAGCTGATTGCATATAATTCAGAGTTCGCCACTTGCTTTGACTGCATGCCGAATGTTGTTGGACTGGGCGTGTTCATCATCGCGTTGATCGACTTCTGTTGCTGTTGATTTTCTTTTTCTTTCTCTTCTGCAATAATGGCAAGAAATTGCAACGAGAGGAAACCGATTTTGCTGCAGTTGAATAATGACACGTTTTCGAATTTTAATGCTGACTTCCGCTCTTGAAAACCCTATTCCTATGAGTAGTGATGCATGTCGAAGTCCAAAAGGCGTAAAGTTCGATCGTACAAATGAGCCACTGGCGCGACGTAATCACGCTGCCGTGCAAACCCGAGCTGCCGTGCAAACCCGCCCAAACGGTCGAGCGAGCAACAGCGAGCCACAACACGAACATTCAACACGTGCGATGGCACAACAAACGTGATCATCTGAACATTCCATCAACCATAACGAACAATCAACCAATCAGCAATGGACCTCAACCAATCAGCAACAAGAACCATAAACAACGATAATAGAACATTTGTCGAGCATTTTGATGTGAGCTATGCGTCCGCTACGCAAGCTCAGATGTCGACCGATGATTTTTAGTTATTCAAATCCAACCAATCAGTAAGTAATTACCAATTTTTAGTAGTAGCTTAGCATTTACGTGTATTTTTTCTGAGTAGCTTAGCGTTTTCGAACCAAACTTCAAAGATCGTTGATTTTATCAGCTAAAACACAATCAACTATTACCAAACAACATATCAATCGACGCGTCTCGTCACGATCTATTCAAATCCATCGTTATTTCACCAATTTATAAAACTTTTCAGCAGACTTTTTGTTGAGTTCCGATTTTACACGTTGTTGTTGTGCATTGTTATGTGTGCCCGCGTGTTGTTGTTGCGTGCATGCATAGAGCGTGCATAGCGACGCGGCGCGATTATTCACGTGCTGCGCACGCTTGTGCATTCTTGGTGTGTGCCCGTGACGCTTGGAAGGCGGAGTTTCCCACGCAGATTTCGAGTACGTGATCTTTTCGCCTTCCGTTTTTGTAAACCCACTTCAGTTGCAATATTTTTCTACTATGAATATTTGAACTCTGTCATATTGCTTTTATGCAATAAACGTGGTTGTGTGGTTGCTGCCGTTGGAACAGTGAGAAATCATTTGTCTCCCACCCGTGCAATTCTGCTTTCATCTTAGCTAGTTATTACGCACGCCTATCAGAGTGCAATTCTGAGCGACGAAGGTTCCCCTGTGCCAGCACGCCTATCAGTTGCCACTCTGAGCGCCTAGGGTCCCCCTGACACCGCACGCCTATCAGTTAGCAATTCTGAGCGACCAAGCCCCCCTGTCTCAGCACGCCTATCAGTTCTTCATCCTGAGCGACTGGAATTCCCCAATCTCAGCACGCCTATCGGGTTGTGGTCTGAGCGACTGAGTTAGACCCTTGGCACGCCTATCAGGTTGTTGGCTGTGCGACGGTGCCAGTCCCCTAGCTCGCCTATCAGGCTGGAAGCTGTGCGACTGGTTTAGCCCCTCCGCACGCCTATCAGGTTGTATTCTGTGCGACGGAATACTAGCTGAGTTCGAAAGTTACTAACACAAATTTATTCCCCGTAGTGACTCGTAATCGCGCCGCTACACCCATCAATTTCATCAGCTGTTCTGTAAGGCATAGATGCAGAGTAGTGTAGCACTAACCCGGCGGATGCAATCAGACTCAACTGGCACCCAGGTTATGCCACTGGCGAGTCTGCCGCCCCCTCCTGCTAACCGCTGTCCAAGCACTCCCCTGGGCTCTGATGACTTTTCTACACACCCAGTAGGGCTGTACGACGTTGATCGTCGTCATCACCCGTCGCCCCCTCGGTTGCCCGCCGTCGCTGATGACGTCTTTCAGCAGTCCGTCGGTCTGAATTGGCAGTCGGAGCCGTCACCCCAGGACCGGGTGGAAAGTGACATACCCCTGCGGGTAGGGAACACCATTGCATATGGACACATTTCGAAGTTCTCCCGATCTTGTCAGAAGGAATAAATTGTCTGATCTGGTCGCCTGTAGTGTCTGTCTCACCGGTTATCCGTTTCAAGTGCGCCTCGTGTTGCGCGACGATCTGCGCCTGCATCTCTTCGTTGCCCATGAAGCTGAGTCCACGTGCGACAATGTTGGCGCCGGACTGCACCGACTGTATCGGGCGTAGACCACCGAGCTCCATCGCTGTGCCCTCCTGGAGAACGAAAATCAATGGAAATCAGTGCTTGTTTTTCTCGTGCACACTGGAAGAGATATCCGAATTGCTATTCCCACGCCACTTGGATTCGCCCAGCCCTATTCCCGGTCATTTTTGATTGCTAATCCTATTTCCAATCCTATTCATATTCCACATTTTATTCCCAGTTCAATTCCCAATTATATTCCCATTCCAAAGATAACATTCGATATTTGCAGTCGGTTCAGCTCTCGTTGACTGGAAATAGAGAAACCAACGAATGAAAGCCAATGAAGCCCTTTCCATCCATTCATTCAGCTATCCATTCATTTGTATGTTTCGCAAAAACAGCAAGAAACTCTAATAAAAACTGCATGAACGTGGTCACGGTCACGGGGACATGCGGAGCGCTTTCTATTTTTCGCGCATTCGCTTTCTTGTGACACCTTGTGCATTTTCTCCTTGACGATCTTGTCCTCGCGTCGTCGCACGAACATCTCTGGCAGCTCGTCGTCAAGATGCTCGAGCTCTTCGCGCGTGAACACGTAGCCGAGCAGTGAACGCATCAGCACCATCACGACCAGCTGTAATAGGTGACGACTGACGATCATTTTTGTCTGTGTTTATGGTCTGTATTATAGTTATCGTTTCAGACAGTTTTCTTTTCAGGCACAAATGTTTTACACACCCTTTAAAAACCGCACAGCTAAAGCAGAATAATCCGAATGCTCAATGCGACGGCGCCGCAAATTTGAGTTGAAATATGGCACGTTTTCCTATGGATCACATCCCTGCGCGCAGACGCATTGAGTCTCGAAACGAAAACAAAGGAGAATATGTGCATGTCGCTGCGGTCGGTCACTGTGCACTTCCACGTACCACCCATCGCCGCGCATTTTTTCAAGAATTACCAGTCAGTGTTTGCCCTTTCAGTGCCTTGAATTTTTCTGTGAAGTTTCAAAACTTCTTTTTTTGTTGTTTCTCACCATCAACGGAAACGTGATCGCGATCGCTGGTATTGATTTGACGACCCAAAGAAGCACCAGACAGGCCAGCTGCAAGGAAAAAGTCAATCTGCAACGAATTTTCAAAATACTTTTTTCGTTTTGAAGCTGAAAAGATTCCTGATTGAAAGATTCTCAACAACTGTTACAATTTCAGTTCATTTTCGGCTATCAACCAACAACCAAAACCAACCGCAAGTGAACAACCAGGTGAAGAAAGTTGATACCTGAACAAACGTGAAGAAGTGCACACGGCCAATGGCGACATGCCGCAGATAGTGGTAGTCTGGCTGGTACTTGGTGGGCATGAACAGTAGCATCATGCGGTCCCACATCTGGATGCCGTCCAACGCACTGATGCCCATGTAGAGGAACACACCATACAGCACCGGCATTGGAACGTGCTGCAGCAGTACGCATCAGATTAAAATAATCCGAATGTACTTGCAAACCCATTATAAATCCGAGTGTAGAATCATTTCCCTCTCTGTAAGGTCAAGTATAAACCTGAGTGTAACATTTATTCTGAGTAAACTCAAGTATCTGATATGAACCCGAGTGTAAACTTCCACTCTGATTAAATTCCTCTATAAACATTGGATTTCAGAAAAGCCCCAAAAAATGCACCACAAGGTTCAGTGTGAAATGGAAGTTGGCTTTATTTTTTTGGAAAAAAAACTGTTTTCGTGGCCGGAACGTATCACATACCTTCAGCGCAGGCGTCAAGAAGACTGACAGTCCAATGAAGAGGAACGTGAAAAAGCCAGTTACACGTTGCTCCCTACAACAGATATGAAATGTAGCGATTAAATTTTCAGTACCTCCTCCAGTTTGAAATCACACACCCCTGCAGAAAGCAACGAATACTGTGATACACTGTATATTTGAAGGTCGATTCAAAAATCCTGGTGTTTTTTTCAGAAGGACTAACGCGTTTTTCTGTTCTGTACATCACCAAACGTTTAGACTGTTCAACGCATTTTAAGAAAAGAAATTGCTGGCAAAACTTGTTTTTATGCGCAAACAACAACATTCGGTCACCGGATGCCAATGAATGTCGGAATTTCGCCCGGCACTCTTGCTTCGGACTCAATCTTCAGCGAGTTCACGTGATTCATCGCGCGGACGGTCGCTGCGACAAACACCGGAAAACCTGCGAGGCCATTCCCATTGACAACAACGAAATTTCTAATATGCAAAACCCGTTGCTATTAAAATTTTGCTACTAAAGCTGCCGCTGTTTCTTCAAATTAAAGCGCATCGGGACCGTGGCGCCAGCAAAAAGCAAAACAACAATCTTGGTGAAAACAAGCACAGACTCGTTTTTCGTTGTTTATTCACGGTCTCAAAAGCAAATCTATGCTGTCAGTCTGTCGTAAGTGATTGATTTTGGGCAATGGGCCCAACTGATGAGAGCACCATTGCTGTGCTTGCATCGCAACGCCATTGTGTTCGTTCGGTTCTGCATTTTGGTTACGGTATGGCCGATTAAACATGGCAGTTTTTTTCAGGGTGCAAGAAGGGCGCGAAATTTGAATGAAAGTAAAAAGACGTTCAGAAACCCAGTTGTGTGTAAAATTTGGCAGGTTTCGTAAATTAATTGATTTATTCGTGCTATTCTGCTCATTCTTTATACATTGCACACCCGATTGGCAAATATATTGGCATTTTTAAGAAAGGCAACTCTTAGTCTGCGACTAATCCCGCCTTGAATGAGACTGCCTTACTTATTCGACCATACTGTAGGTTTACCGAGCAGTCCTACGACGATGACGAGCAGCGACAGTATGAACAGATCAAGATGATAGCCGCAGCCCTTGCGTAGTTTGTTCTCCTGTCGGTTGACGATGATGCTGGTGATCTGTTGATCCATGAAGATCAGAATGCTGACCAGCGAAGATGGCAGTAGCGCGAACGGGATCGTCCAAACGCTGTTCTCGAACGGATTCACCAGCCACGACGTGCCTCGACCCGGATACGTCGGCTGCAGTCAGCACCAGGTTCAGTTCAGTTCAGTTCAGTTTTATTCAGCACTGACGTCTGACCGACATGTATGACCTATTTTTTTTAAACGTGTCCCACTGAAATGACTTCATATGCCGCCAAACATGCGCTTGCCGTTCACAGCAATCCAGACCTTCCGTTTAGCCGATTTCTTTTCGTAAACAAATGGTGAATGTCGAATCAATCACATCAAACTAAAATTTTAGTGCCTGTACTTTGATAAACGGGCGTTTTTAAAGCAAATGACGTCATTTTAGTGCGGACACGTTTGAATAAATCCACAATACCAACAAGTAAATACACAAAATTACAGATCAACCACACTTCCCAAAAAGTCTAACATTCCGTTTTTTGTTGTGGCGGTTTCGTTGGCGAACATCTCTGAGAAATTGGATGGTGCTACTCAAATGGCTACTAATTTGACCATTACACTTGTTGTTTTAGGAAAAACTCGTTTTGGCCACTAATGTGGTGTACTGACTTCATGGGCGGGGTTCCCACTACGCCACGAGGCACACGTTTAATTGTCAAATACACCAGTACCACCCAGCCACGAGCAAGATGCGAGACAAACAATTTTTAAACGCAAGACAAACGTACGCGCAGTTCGCTTGGTACATTCAGTTTTGGTGTGTCAATTTTGGCGAGCATGTCAAGCGCCACCATCAGCACGATCGCCCATGTGATTGCGAAATCGCTGATGATTTTGCGCATCTGCATGTGATATTGCATTTCTTTGGCTTATCCTAGGAAAAAAGGCTGAATATTTTATGTTATGTAAAGAATTTATGCGCACACAACAGCAAACGAACATGCGTACCCATGTCGGAAAGTAGTAGCTGTGTCGCAGCTTTTTGAACACCATCGTCAGACCGAATGTGCCAAGTGTCAGGCAAACGGACATGAAGAAAATGTTGTACGACTGAAAAAACGCGTTATTGGTTTTCATTGTGTTTTTTTACTGCGTGTTTCATCAAAAACAGCCAGAATTTAACGATCGAGGAACATGATCACAACGCCGAATGTTTTACTCTTTCGAAAAAATATTTTTTTCATGAACGAACGATCAGCAGTTTTGACAAATTTTGAGTGGACGAGCTCTACTAACTAACTACACTGGTAACTACAGAGTAATGACCATATGTCAACAACTCTACAACATTACCAACAAGCTGATTGGTTGATGCATGCATTTTTTGCATGAGTTGCTGTGGAGGCGGAGTTTGGTCTGCACAGAATCTACATGTAATGCATCAAGTGACAATCAGCTAGTGTAGATATGTCATAGAGTTACAGTGGAATGTATTTCTGTGTACCATTGCAGATTTTTCTGCCCGTCGTTCAAAATGCTGCAATATTTATTCGAAACCAACACTGTAGCATCCATCGCCGTCCAGTCTGCCATGCACAAATTCGCACGCGCTCAACGGCGTTCGAGCGTAGTCGATTCCGGTCACCGTGCCATTGATGTTCTTTTCCACCCTCAAATTGATTCAAGTTTCCGCAAAAAGGTTGTTGGCACCAGTGAACAAACAGTGCCCAAACTAAATCCATGTAACCGAACCTTAGATTACCGTAATGTCTTGCATACAAAAGGTTCCTCCCCCACTTACATATAAGACCCGGTCAAAATGTCACTCCATTTATAAAGGCCGAACTTCCTAATCGTCGCTTGATAGACCTCCTCCCACTTATAAGGTTGTCACACAAAATTCCACTTTTTTTCAGAAATTTTGCTTTTCAAATTTGTTGCAGCAGACCTTATTATGAAGGAAAAAACGATGGTTCAAAAGCCGGGTGAAAAGCACAAGGTGCTCACCAGTTAAGATTTTCCACACCGTCCCATTTATGCTGCCGTGCAACTTTGGTGAGCCACTCAAAGTCAGTGATGTTGGCCGCGTTTGGTTGCGGCAAACAATCGCAAGTTGCGTTTGGATTTTTCTGAAAAAAAGCAAAAAAAACAAGATTTTTTTTGTGTTGACTTGAACGAGCTGAACGTTGATGAAAAGAAAGCGTTGTCAGACACTGTAGCTTTTTTGAAAAATCGTATGAAACTGTGAATCATCATATGCTAACGCCATTGTATACGGTGACGGTCTTGAAGTCGGTGTAGACGTAGAGCAGCTTCTGTCCGCACGAAACGATGAATATCATCGCGATCAAGGTCGCGAACGACTCCTCCGTGAATCGCGTCACGTACTTGATGACGGCGGAGCCGTCGACGGCCACGATGACCAGCAGAATGCACGCGATCCAGAGGTTGATCCAGAAGCGAAACGACAGATAGTGCAGGCCCATCGTACTGAGTGGTGACGCAAAGAAAAAATGATTTGAAATCAGTTCCGGCCTGACATGAGGGACACACACTTGCTTTTCAAACCAGACCAGACAAATCAAACTTTTCAAACGATACACCAAGCTCGTTTACACTTTACAACCGGTTCAAAAAGACCCGAAGGTGCAACGGTAGTTTGGGGCCGTGTACAGGGTGGGCCAAAAAAAAGGTTCCATTTTCAAACTGCTGTCACTAGCTGGTATTTCAATATTATGAGCTGAAATTTTCAGCATTGATAAAACATGTGATGCCATTTTTCTGACATAATTTTTATCCAGTTTGGTCAAGTAGATTCAGTTTTACAGCACAATGTTTAAAAATTCCCAAATTTTCAAAAAAACGGATTTTTAACGAAGAATTTAACAACGAATCATTGCTCATAGACATCCAAATCATCATCAAGATTTGTCGTCCGGCAGCGGCTGGATGGAATTTTACGCGAAACTGGCGAGTCACTGCAGAAAAACTTTCAGATTGCTCCCACCAGATAGCACACCAGACCCGTTGTTCTGCTGTCCACTTAACCATGACGAAACTGCAGAAAACTGAAACTGAAACACTGTTTTTATTCAAACCGCAGAAAAACTTTTCAAAAGAAACAAATTAACAGACAGAGCAACACAGAAAACAAAAAATCAACTGAACAATTCTTTCTGTCGCAGTCGCATGTCCGTTGTCCGCTATCCGTTGTGAAACATCAGAATTTCGCTCGAGGTGCTCAAATGCAATTAAAGTGTGAGACCTTTCAACTCTGAGCGCATGATTTGAACTATCACGGGTATCCAAAACGACCAATTTGTCACCTTCGCAACAGTTTCAAAATTGAATCACGCATCTTGATACTAATTTTTTCTTGCACTCATTTCAGTCAATTTGTTGATTTTTCGAGCTTTTTAGAAAATCTGCCACAGTGAGCGCTAGGAATTATATATCGGAAAAAAAAATTTGTCAGTAAAATGGCAACGCATGTTTTATCAGTGCTGAAAATTTCAGCTCATAGGTCATAATATTGAAACACCAGCCAGTGACAGCAGTTTGAAAATGGAACTTGGTTTTGGCCCACCCTGTATGTGTGTGACCGACTGGAACGACACGCTACGAAGAAGGACAGTCTCTAAGCCACTTTGTGCAGACGACCAATTATCAAACAAATGATGGTTACGAGAAAGGGCCTCACAATGTCGCATGTCTTATCTTTTTGTATGAAACAGGCTGAGTATTGTTGAAAGTTTAGTGAAAAGTCTGTGTCTGCACTGCTGAAAAGCCAAACGCGCTGTTTTTCGAACAAAAAATAGGACGTACATACCGTATTACCTCTAATAAACCCCCATGGGGGTTTATTTCTTCAGCGGCTTCTGGGGGTGGGGGTTTATTTTTTGGGGGGGGTTATTTTTTTGGGGGGGTTATTTGGAAACCATTTTTAGGGGTGGGCAAATGGCAAAAATACCTTCCATGGCAGGAAGGAAGTCGCAGAAACTTCTACTCTACATAGAAATTTCCTTTTACAACAGCCTTTTGTAATGAAATTACTATTAACTCATCCATTTGGGGCCTTTGGTAGCACAATTTCATCATTTTCACTGCAACCAGCCACTGAATTCGCTGGGTATGTGTTTCAAACAGGTTTCCAATAATCCCCCATGGGGGATTATTTTTGGGGGGATTATTTGGAAACTTGTCGAGGGGGTGGGGGTTTATTTTTGGGCGGGGGTTAATTTTGGGGGGTTTAATAGAGGTAATACGGTAGCACTCTTTTATTTCATGCCACGAACACTACGATTATGGTAATTATTGTTTGAAATTTGTTTAGCTGAACACTGGCTCGCTCGTGTACTGCCCTTTTATGATTTGAGTTAGCAGGAATTGGAATATTACACGGCAGAACAAGCGAGGTTTGTAATTCGAGCAAGTAATTGCTTGTTTAGTCGCATGTCTGAAGCACGACACACCGTAAATACCACACGTGTCGATTTTTGTGAAACCGACGCAGAATTCTGACTGCTTGAATGGTGTGTAGACTTGAATGGACTGTTTCGAATCTTTTGCAATTGCGCACCCTTAAACCGCGCAGCACTGGCGACTCACCTGCACAAGTTGAATATCAACGTTTCGAACACCAACACCGGTCCGGTGCTGCCGAGGATCGTCAGTGGCTGGCCAGCGAGCAAATGATACGTGCAGCCACAGAGGCACGCGGCAAGAACGTTCTCGATTGCCGCCTGAGCAGAATAGAAACACTGCTTTGGTTCACTGTAAGCAAAGTGCGCTTGGTGACATTGTCACAATGCCCCTAACAGCGCAACAAAGTGCAAAGAAAACGACTTTATCGATCCGTTTCGAGTGTTGTTAAAGGTTCAGTGCGGAAACTGGTCACGCACGGACCTACCGAGCATGGGGCTCTACGAATTTCACTGCATTAGATACCGTAAAGTCTTGCATATAAGGTCTCCTTATATTATCTAAAAATGCGGGAGACGCATATAAAAGGAGGAATATGGCTTTGTGTAAGCAGTGAGAGACTTGGCTCGACAACTCTTTTCAAGTCTCTGATGTGGTACACACGGATACAAGTACATAAGAGCCATATTTTTGCGCCGCGTTTGTTGTACTACAAAGTGTAAAACAGTTTTAAAATTATGTTTTAACTGTCCTTTCCAGTTTAGTCCGCAATCACATCATGTGCGAAATTCTGTGCAAATTCTGTGCAGAACTTCTGTAAATCAAATATCTGTAAATTCTGTGCAAAAACAGAAAAATCAGAGACTGCAAAATATTGTTTCATGTGGTTTTATCGTTGCTAACGTACGCATCGCTGTGTACACACCAGCATCAGTGACAAAAAGGTGTTGTCTTCCGTTGATTTTCAGCCTGTTTACCAAACTCTAGTGGCAGGATAAACAGTCTGTCCCGTGAGTCGTTGCCTTTGCCACAGAAGGAGACCTTGCGTTCCCTAATGCCTCTGCGATACACTTTGTACTGGGCAAACCAGTATCAGCGATCTGAAGTCTGATCGTTATTTTAGTGGTTTTAGTGGTCGCTAAATGCCCGAAATACCGCAAATGTTGAAGTTTTAATTGTCTACAAACTACATGTGCAACCGAAATACCGTATTACTTCTATTAACCCCCCCATATTAAACTCCCCCAAAACAAAACCCCCACCCCCTCGACAAGTTTCCAAATAAACCCCCATCCAAAATAAACCCCCATGGGGGTTTATTAGAAACCTGTTTGAAACACATACCTAGCGAATTCAGTGGCTGAATGCAGTGACATTGGTGAAATTGTGCTACCAAAGGCCCCAAAGGGATGAGTTAGTGGTAATTTCATTACAAAAGGCTGTTACAAAAGGAAATCTCAGTGAAAAGTAGAAGTTTCTGCGACTTTCTTGCCTGCCATGCAAGGTATTTATTTTGCCATTTTCAACAAACCCCCACCCCTAGAATTTGTTTGTAAATAACCCCCCCCAGAAGTCGCTAAAGAAATAAACCCCCATGGGGGTTTATTAGAGGTAATACGGTAGTGAATAAACGGCGCAAAAATATGGCTCTTATGTACTTGTATCCGTGTGTACCACATCAGAGACTTGAAAAGAGTTGTCGAGCCAAGTCTCTCACTGCTTACACAAAGCCATATTCATCCTTTTATATGCGTCTCCCGCATTTTTAGATAATATTCTGACTTTTACATAAGCCGCGAAGGTCGGACCAAATTCACAATTATCTAAAAATGCGGGAGACGCATATAAAAGGAGGAATATGGCCTTGTGTAAGCAGTGAAAGACTTGGCTCGACAACGCTTTTCAAGTCTCTGATGTGGTACACACGGATACAAGCACATAAGAGTCATATTTTTGCGCCGCGTTTGTTGTTTAAAAGCTTGCTGAGAAGCGTAAAAACTTTGAAGTTATGTAGATATTTTTCAATTGTCCTCTTCAGTTTAGTCTAAAATCACATCATGTGCGAAATTCTGTAAATTCTGTGCAAAAACAGAAAAATCAGAGATTGCAAAACATTGTTGCATGTAGCTTTTTCGTTGTTGTTAACGTACGCACCGCTGTGTACACACCAGCACCAGTGACAAAAAGGAGTTGTCTTCCGTTGATTTTCACCTTTTTACCGGTGTCACCTTCAACTAGTGTGGCAGGATAAACCGTCTGTCCCGTGAGTCATTGCCTTTGCCACAGGAGACCTTGCGTTCCGCAATGCTTCTGCGATACAATTTGTCCTGGACAAACCAGTGTCAGCGAGCTAAAGTCTGATTGTTTTTTTAGTAGTTTTAGTGGTCGCTAAATGCCCGAAATCCGCAAATGTGAAAAGTCATTTGTCTACAATACAAAGTACGAGGGTTGCCATGTGCAACCGAAATCATAAATAAACGGCGCAAAAATATGACTCTTATGTACTTGTATCCGTGTGTACCACATCAGAGACTTGAAAAGCGTTGTCGAGCCAAGTCTTTCACTGCTTACACAAGGCCATATTCCTCCTTTTATATGCGATATCCTCCTTTATATATCCTTTATATATTTTATATATATTTATATATATCCTTTATATATCCTCCTTTAGATAATATTCTGACTTTTACATAAGCCCCAAAGGTCGGACCAAAATCACAATACGTTGGTCACACATTCTTCTAAACCCCGGACAACTCAGGTTTTTCATTTTTCGTTTTTAGGCCAATTTCGTCTATGCTATTTCTACGGCCGATTCGCCCAAAATCGTCACGATTCAGTACCTAGAATTGCTCACATAAGAAAACTGACCCAAAAGCCGTGATCGGCGCAATGAATTACCATGGAAACACTGACTTCTTGTTTTCATTTCTGGACCGGTTTCACTAAATTCCACGGCCGATTCGCCCGAAATCGTCACGATTCGGTATCTAGAGTTGCTCACATAAAAAACTAACACAAAATCCGTGATCAGCGCATTGAATTACCCTGGAAAACACCAGTTTCTCATTTTTTGTTTTTAGACCGATTTCGCCAATTTCCACGGCCGATTCGCCCGAAATCGTCACGATTCAGTATTTAGAGTTGGTCACATAAGAAAACTAACCCAAAATCCGTGATCAGCGCATTGAATTACCCCGGACTACACCAGTTTCTTATTTTTTTTGTTTTTGGACCGATTTCGCCAATTTCCACGGCCGATTCGCCCGAAATCGTCACGATTCAGCATCTAGAGTTGCTCACGTAAGAAAACTAACCCAAAATTCGTGATCAGCGCTTTGAGTTACCTTGAAAACACCCTTTTCTTGTTTTTCGTTTCTGGACCGATTTCGCCAATTTCCACGGCCGATTCGCCCGAAATCGTCACGATTCGGCATCTAGAGTTGCTCACGTAAGAAAACTAACCCAAAATCCGTGATCAGCGCATTGAATTACCCTGGAAAACTTTGTTTTCTTGTTTTTCATTTCTGGACCGATTTCGCCAATTTCCACGGCCGATTCGGCCGAAATCGTCACGATTCAGTGTATAGAGTTGCTCACATAAAAAAACTAACCCAAAATCCGTGATCAGCGCATTGAATTACCCTGGAAAACTTTGTTTTCTTGTTTTTCATTTCTGGCCCGATTTCGCCAATTTCCACGGCTGATTCGCCCGAAATTGTCACGATTCAGTATCTAGATATGCTCAGGGCAAAAAATTAACTTAATTTCCAAAATCTCCGGATGGAATTACCCCAGGAAACATTTTTGTTCGACTGTGAAAATGCCGCAGGTAAAAATTGAAAGCGCGAACACATGTAACCAGGTCAAAACCTGCGAACCTTTAAAAATGCCCAATTTTTTACCCAAATAAAGGTTGGAGCAAAAAAGTAACTAAATTTTCAAAATCTACAGATGAAATTACCCCAGGAAACTTTTTTGTTCGGTTATGGAACAACTTCAGACAAAAATTGAAAGGGCGAACACTTAAAACCCGGTGAAAACCGTGCGAGTTTTTAAAAATGCCCAATTTTTACTCAAAAACAAGGTCGGGGCAAAAAATTAACTCAATTTCTAAAATCTTCCGGATGGAATTACCTCAGGAAAATTTTTTGTTAGGTTACGGAACAACTTCAGACAAAAATTGAAAGGGCGAACACTTGTAACGGCGTAAAATCCTTCAAAACTTAAAAATGCCCAAATTTTGCCCCAAATAAGGGTCGGAGGCAAACATTAACTCAATTTTCAAAATCTCCGGATGGAATTACCCCAGGAAATTTTTTTGTTTGGTCATGGAACAACTTCAGACAAAAATTGAAAGGGCGAACACTTGTAACGTGCGTAAAATCCTTCAAAATTTAAAAAAATGCCCAAATTTTGCCCCAAATAAGGGTCGGGGCAAAAAATTAACCCAATTTTCAAAATCTCCGGATGGAATTACCCCAGGAACCATTTTTGTGCAACTGTGAAAGTGTCGCAGGTAAAAATTGAAAGGGCGAACACATATGATTACACTACTGAAAAAAAAATACAAAGAGAAATAAGTAACACTGTTTTCAGAATAGGTTTTTCGTGTCTACAGCGTATGAAAAGTTGTCCGATAAAAATTTTTTCGCGGCTCCAAGCACAACTTTTGGTGTTCGTTTCGTGTGCACAGAACCAAGTTTGTGGCTTACACTATGCTCGCTGGAGGAAGCGAGCAAATTTGAAAAACGCGCGCGAGGGGATAACGGCTCATATTATGCGTGATGCGCTGTCCGCTCGCTGGCGCTCGCTCACGCATCCGCATGATTCGTTGGTCACACATTCTTCTAAACCCCGGAGAACTCAGGTTTTCAATTTTCGTTTTTGGGCCGATTTCGCCTATGCTATTTCTACGGCCGATTCGCCCGAAATCCTTACGGTTCAGTACCTAGAATTGCTCACATAAGAAAACTGACCCAAAAGCCGTGATCGGCGCAATGAATTACCCTGGACAACACAATTTTCTTGTTTTTCATTTCTGGACCGATTTCGCCAATTTCCACGGCCGATTGACCCGAAATCGTCACGATTCGGTATCTAGAATTGCTCACATAAAAAAAACTAATCCAAAATCCGTGATCAGCGCATTGAATTACCCTGGAAAACAACCTTTTCTTGTTTTTCGTTTCTGGACCGATTTCGCCAATTTCCACGGCCGATTCGCCCGAAATCGTCACGATTCAGTAGCTGGAGTTGTTCACATAAAAAACTAACCCAAAATCCGTGATCAGCGCATTGAATTACCCTGGAAAACACCCTTTTCTAGTTTTTCGTTTCTGGACCGATTTCGCCAATTTCCACGGCCGATTCGCCCGAAATCGTCACGATTCAGTATCTAGAGTTGCTCACATAAGAAAACAAACCAAAAATCCTAATTAGAGCATTGAATTTCTCTGGACTAGACATTGTTTTCTTTTTTTGTTTTTGGACATATTTCGCCAATTTCCACGGCCGATTCGCCCGAAATCGTCACGATCAGCATCTAGAGTATGCTCAGGGCAAAAAATTAACTTAATTTCCAAAATCTCCGGATGGAATTACCCCAGGAAACATTTTTGTTCGACTGTGAAAATGCCGCAGGTAAAAATTGAAAGCGCGAACACATGTAACCAGGTCAAAACCTGCGAACCTTTAAAAATGCCCAATTTTTTACCCAAATAAAGGTTGGAGCAAAAAAGTAACTAAATTTTCAAAATCTACAGATGAAATTACCCCAGGAAACTTTTTTGTTCGGTTATGGAACAACTTCAGACAAAAATTGAAAGGGCGAACACTTAAAACCCGGTGAAAACCGTGCGAGTTTT